>JBBPCY010121827.1:0-17595 GCA_037974405.1 Brachyalestes nurse | reverse complement strand
CGCTCTCTCTCTCTCTCTCTCTCTCTCTCTCTCTCTCTCTCTCACTCTCGCTCTCTCCCTCTCTCTCTCTCTCTCTCTCTCTCCCTCTCTCTCTCTCTCTCTCCCTCTCTCTCTCTCTCTCTCTCTAGGTGGAGCTGACAGGTAACAGTATATTTGAGTACATTCACCCGTCGGACCATGATGAGATGACTGCAGTATTAAGTGCCCACCAGCCACTTCACCCACACTTTCTACCAGGTAACTATTATAGCTACAATCACACACACACACACACACACACACATAAGGCAAATGTGTTTTGATTTGATGTTTGTGTGTGTGTGTGTGTCAGAGTACGAGATGGAGCGCTCCTTCTTCCTCAGGATGAAGTGTGTGTTAGCCAAGAGGAATGCGGGACTGACGTGTGGTGGTTATAAGGTAGTTTTACACACACTGACACACACGCAGTGCACCTCACGCAGCGGGAAACACACCTCCTAACAGCTTAAACGCATCAGAGATTATTTCAGCTGTCCCATTCTGCAGCTCAGCAAAAACGTTAGAGGAGCAATGAGAAGATAATTAGCAAAAAGAATTTCGTTGGAAATAAAGAGGAACATGTGTTCTCCGCTGCTGTTGCGTTGGAAGATTGCAAAACTGACCATGTGACAATATTTTACAGTGTATTTATCTCAACAAGACCTGCAAGCCCACATGTGTTTTGTGGAATATGATGTCTTTTTCTTTAAAATACCAAGAAAGAACAGCACTAAAACTCTTAGAAACCTGTGTTTTCCGTTAACAAAAGCCTGCGGAGACGTTCCTTAAAAGCTCATGTAAATGAGGAAAAAGATTTTAGATCATATAATGTCCATCATTGTCTTTTCTTGTGCTCTGAGAGGTGTTAAATGATAAGATGATGTTTGATGACTTGGTTGAAAAAGTCGTCCTGTATATTAAACTACTTCGGAATAGTCTGCCATCAAACTATCTGACTAGGTTCTCTGATCAGAAACTGAACATTGATGAAGGGCTGTAAGACTGCAGAACTACAACATCTAACACACTGAAAGGCCTCACACACACACATCATGTAACAAACTTTCTGTTTGTTTTTACATTAAGGGTGTTTAGCAGATACTTTTATCCAAAGCAACTTCCATTCCCTAACTACAGGGGGCAGTCTCCCTGGAGCAACTTGGGGTCAAGGGTCTTGCTCAGGAATCCAGTGGTGGTGAGTTGAAGGTAGGATTCAAACCCATGACCTCTTGGTCCAGAGGCAAGTGTCCTACCCATTCGGCCACCACCCCCCAGAGATTGTGTTTTTTTTTTTACTGTCTGCGCAAAAAATGGAGATACACACAAACAACTGGGAAGTCCACAAAGTACAAGCTCTACTGTGTGTCTGGGCTGAAGTGAGAAACGTGGATGTTGCTAACAAGTTAGCTGGGTTAGGTATTTGTTGCATAGCTAAAGAATGCTGAGAGAAAAAAAAAATTAAAACTCAGGAAAGACTGTAAATAATAAAAGACCACAAATACAAAAGCATCTCTGACAGTAAAAGCCTTCCGCTGGCTCGACTCCATGGACGCGGTTTTGGGGTGACGACTAGCCATAAACAGGGGCGGGGCTTTAAACCCCTCCCACAGACGCTTGGTTTTAGGCATGGTGGCTCTGTTGGTCAGTGGTTTCTATGGTGTCTGAATGCTGGTGTTACGCCCAAGTAGCTGAAGTCATTAAAAGGGTCACCTGTCTACTAGGATGACCAGCGCTTCACACAACGTATTAAAACACTAGTGGACCCATAGTGTAACATCAGCCCACTTCAGTCTGACTTTTTCCATAAAAACGCCCTGAAAATGAGTCTGGGACACTTCCATTCTACGAACTTACAATAAACAGTCCAAACCACTGGACAGAGATAGAACTAATGTGGACTTGGATCTCGGGACGAGGTTCTAGACGACCTGGAATAGCTGTGAGCTGTTAAAACAGGTGACGACGATACTTCTGTTTTTCTGAACTGAATAAAATCTTTGGTCCAATCTTTCAAGTGCTGTTGGACTGCAGGTCTAAAAACCCTCTTATCAACCAGAACCGCTGTAGCCAAAATTATGGAGGGAAAAAAAAACAAAAAACAAAATCACCTTAGCATAAGTGCAATCAAGCATTTACACACCTCGCAAGGGAGTTTCACCACAACTGTCACTGAAACAGAAAATGTTTATATCGGTTTTGTGTTACCATGTAGAGCTTTGAGGCTTTTTTTTTACAGCACTGTAAAGGACAACGATGGATTCATGTGATCCGTTTCTCCACAGGCGACTGTGTTCTTCTGAATATTGGTAGGAATCAGCAATAATGAGTAAACAAACAGGCAAAACAACAAAGAACATGGTTAACCCACCTCCCGACTGGTATCTTATGAAAATATAAAACTTTAGAAGACATCACCTTCTACCGTACACACACACACACCAAGTAGATCTGCTGCACACACACCTCCTCGCTCTCCACTTCACCAGAGGCGAAAGGAAAAGGAAGGCTCTCTCACTGCAATTCTTCCTTTAGTAAAAGTCTCTAGTGATCCTCTCTGTGGTGGATTGAGTAAAGGGGGCCTTTACTGTGCCACCTTCTGGCCAAAAGGAGTTTTAGCTTTGGGAAAGAATTACAGATGCTCCACCAAGGCCTCGTTCCTCAGAGGTTCTCAGTGTAGATGATGCAGGGGCTGGTGTCTTCGCTAGACTCCAGCCGGACCGTGGACACAAACCACCGCTGGCCGGCACTGCTGTTGGCGTTGTAGTTGAGCGTGGTGCGGTACGTGTTCCGGGCGTGTTTGGGGAAGACGATAGCCGTGCTCTGGTAATGCAGCGGCCGGTGGCGGGGCAGGAAATGGACCTCAGACTTGTAGCTGCGCCACGTGCAGTCGGGTACCGCCACCACTGTCTCGCTGTAGGACGTCACCGTGGGAACCTGGGCGCAGTACACCTGGTCGCGGTAGTGCCGGTCCGACGCGTATTTCACAGCCGAACTGAACCTGGAGGAACAACACAGTGGTCAGTGCATCTACACAGACTCTGTATTCGAAACAAGTGGAGGGCAGTGAGCGCCTTTAGAAAATTCAAATATGTTTGATAAATATGGCTGATTCTATTGTTATACTGGTTATTTTGAAGTTCAGTATTCAGTATGTCTAGGACAGTCTAGGATAGTTTTCGCCGAAAGGGCCAACACCAAGCCTTGGTCATGAAACATTGGTGTGTCTGTATATATTATATGTTTCAGTGCAGGTCAGTAAGTGGCCCCCGCCTTATTAGAGGTCCTGTAGCTCCACTGTTCTGGTGTACAGTTAGAGACTGTAACCCCTCTCTTGAGGATACTTCCGTTCTGGTGGGACGGTGTCATGTACAGTTTGGTGGCCCCCCTTCACAAACACAATCACTAAACTTGCCCTATAACAGGTGTGTTTAAGCAGGGAAATCACCAAACTGCTGTTCCCCAGCCCTTCGGGACCAGAGTGAATATTTTTGGGTGGACACCTCTCAAAATAGCAGAGGCAGATGTTTGTAAAAAACGGCCAGCGACACACACTACCATGTTGTTGTCACTGCCGTTCTGAGAAAGGTCCATTGCCAAAATAACATCTGGATAACAGCAGTCCTGTGGTCAAAAACCGAGCAGTGATGAACGAGGTGGAGGCAAACTGATAAACTGATAAACTGGGCTTCAAATCAAAATGAGTTTATTTTCTACAGCCCATTACATTTACAGCATTTTAGTAGATTCTTTTATCCAAAGCAACTTCCATTACCTAACTACAGGGGGCAGTCTCCCTGGAGCAACTTGGGGTTAAGGGTCTTGCTCAGGAACCCAGTGGTGGTTTTACTGAAGGTAGGATTCGAACCCGTGACCTCTTGGTGCAGAGGCAAGTATCCTACCCACTAGGCCACCACCACCATTAGCAGCCACAAAGTTTATTCACTGTGCCGGGGGCCTGGTGGTTAGGGGTTTGCCCCTGCAATCGGAAAGTCGTGGAGTTCAAATCCCAGTGGCACCACTGAGGTACCCTCGAGAAAGGTACCGTTAGGGTGTTGCTCCCCGTGTGCCACATTGGTGGCTGCCCACTGCTTCTCTTGGTAAATGGAGTAGATGCAGAGGAAGATCAACACGTCAGCACTGTGTGCTGTGTTGTGGCGTGTTCACTCTGACTATAAGCCACCACTTTACTTTCCAGGAATAGAATAAAAATATAAATAAATTAGGGCACATACAAATAGCAGGAAGTAAAGAATGCATAGTAAAGCCATGAGTGTGTGAACGAGTGTGTACAAGAGAGTGTACCTGCAGGAAAATAATGTTAACGTACTTAGTCAGTTCTGAACTGAGCTCAGAAATCAGCAGAGCTGGGGTGACTTACTTTAGCTCTTTGTTGGGTTTGGGGTTGACCTCGATGCTCTCTCCATAAACCACTGGGTACATACGACCCTTCACGTCCCCCTGAGAGCTCAGCAGGAGGTATGGCAGCTGCACAGAGACAAAATGGGCAGAATTAATCCAGTGCCTCTTCTGTAGCTCTCACACCTTTTATCTCAACATTTTATCACGTGAATCTGCAAGAAAGCCACAGAACCAGGGAGTAGGAGATTCAGTCATTCTCCTGATTTGCTCCCCCCGTGGAGAATGTTCAGGCTGCAAAACACAGCTTTATAATGACTGCAAATTCCAGATTCATCATTCAAACTGCAAAGCAATCACTGAGCAGATGAGCATGTCAAACCCAAAGTGAAGTTCTTTTATTAACTTCAGAAAACCAGCAGTTTTACAAGTCGGATTTCAGTGATGAATCATTTTTACATGAAAAGCACAGTTTGAAATACTGCAAGTTCTGCTTCACAAGAGAAAATAATTAGATAAATTTTTCTACATTGTCTGTAGCTGTAAGTGTAAAAATTGAACTGAGAAATGAACTGGCAAAAAAATGTAATAAATAAAAAACAAAGCATCATAATAAAAATGGTCATAAAATAACAATCTAAGATTTCTGCCAAAGTGTTGCTTTAAGAGGGCCTGACTCTGAGCATGATGGGAAAGCATCTGCATAAAAGATGGTTTGTGTAAGTATGGCAAACTAAATCACCGTTCAACCACCACTCACTCACCCAACACACACACACATACACACACACACACACACACACACACTCCAGCCTTGAGTCACACTGTCTTAGTCTGTCTGTCTGCCTGTGTGCCTGTCTGCAGATAAATCAGGCCCTTTTCCCATATTATTGCTCATAGATGGATCCAGTTTCAGTCACACAAGAACTCGTGAGCCACTGAGCTTGAACTCTGATGTTCCAGCCACTCTTTATTTTTACACGTTTTACACGTTCTGTAGCTGGAACAGATTCCAGTTCGTTTGTGAGTGTGTGTGTGAACAGAATCAGCATAAAACTTTCAGTATGAGGAGGCTTGTTGGTTTATGAATTACTTGTTATAAAGTTATATACTTTCTGCTGTTTGAAATTTGACAGATAGGAACAGACCGATCACTAAAACTGTCCGACACAGATTCACTGTCAAAAATTCATATCGGCTGTTAGAAACCAGTGACGACAAAATTTCACTTTTTTTTTCCTTAAACAGAAATGTGGCGTTTAGCTATACGAGAGTGTTTGCACTGCCCCACCTGACTCAAACACACCAATTAACCTTTAACAAAACACGTTACTGTATAAAGTGACTGTAATCATGGCATTACAGTAAAGTGAGTGTAATCAGGCTGTTATACAGTAAAGTGAGTGTAATCAGACTGTTATACAGTAAAGTGAGTGTAATCAGGCTGTTGTACAGTAAAGTGAGTGTAATCAGGCTGTTATACAGTAAAGTGAGTGTAATCCGACTGTTATACAGTAAAGTGAGTGTAATCAGACTGTTTTACAGTAAAGTGAGTGTAATCAGGCTGTTTTACAGTAAAGTGAGTGTAATCAGACTGTTTTACAGTAAAGTGAGTGGAATCAGACTGTTATACAGTAAAGTGAGTGTAATCAGGCTGTTTTACAGTAAAGTGAGTGTAATCAGGCTGTTTTACAGTAAAGTGAGTGTAATCAGGCTGTTTTACAGTAAAGTGAATGTAATCAGGCTGTTTTACAGTAAAGTGAGTGTAATCAGGCTGTTTTACAGTAAAGTGAATGTAAGCAGGCTGTTTTACAGTAAAGTGAGTGGAATCAGGCTATTTTACAGTAAAGTGAGTGGAATCAGGCTGTTTTACAGTAAAGTGAGTGTAATCAGGCTGTTTTACAGTAAAGTGAGTGTAATATAGACTGTTTTACAGTAAAGTGAGTGGAATCAGGCTGTTATACAGTAAAGTGAATGTAAAGCTTTGCTGTTTTACAGTAAAGTGAGTATAGTGTAAAGTAAAGTGAATGTAAAACTTTGCTGTTTTACAGTAAAGTGAGTGTAATCAGGCTGTTTTACACTAAAGTGAATGTAATTAGGCTGTTTTACAGTAAAGTGAGTGTAATCAGGCTGTTTTAGAGTAAAGTGAGTGTAATCAGACTGTTTTACAGTAAAGTGAATGTAATCAGGCTGTTATACAGTAAAGTGAGTGTAATCAGACTGTTATACAGTAAAGTGAGTGTAATCAGACTGTTATACAGTAAAGTGAGTGTAATCAGGCTGTTATACAGTAAAGTGAGTGTAATCAGGCTGTCATACAGTAAAATGAGTGGAATCAGGCTGTTTTCACACTGCAGGAGTGTCACTCCACTCCCTGATGGTTCTGTAAGACACTGAACATCACAACAGAGCTGAGAGCAAACACAAAGTCAAATCAATGACAGCTTCTGCTGTTCATTAACCCCCCCCCCACACACACACACACACATACACTCACACTCAGTACGGGTGAAAGTCCAGTTATGCAACCGGCTGCAGCGGCTCCTGTTAGCAACGCCGCTCAAAAATAGATTCAGGAGATTGTTCTTCACTGGCATGAGCAAACAAACTCTGAAATAGACTCACTGCAAAAAATAAAACAGAAAAATAAAGCCCCCTCTGCGGATGCGTTCAGCAGCCATAACCATAATCACCATATTGGCTTTACAGCATTGATACTGTTTTTAATTATATGCAAGTGGGTCTTTGTTTAATCACTAAAAGGGGTTTTACACTGTTTTGTCAGATGGAGCTTCCTCATGGACCCTGGGCACCAGGCTAGGTTCTGAAATCAGGAGAATCTCCTGGATTGGTGTTTCTGCAGTGTTAGTACATTCTGACACAGCTGTGTTTCAGACAGTCGATACTGGATTGGATCAGTGGAGAGGCGGAGCGGCGCTCATTTACTGAACAGAACATTCATAGCAACACTCATTATCCCTCATTATATAGAAAACTCAGGACACAGTTTAGATCCTTATTTCTCCAAAAAAATCACAATAAAATAACTGCAGAATCTTCTCATGTCTTTTCATGTGACATCTTTATTTTTTACACTAAATTATGGCGAGTAGGATCAGTGAGTATCAATGAGTATCGGTATTGATAAGCAATATCAGTATCGGTATCGGGCCCAGTACAATCCGATACCCATGCCTGGTCCAGTTTTTCCCTGTGCTGACCAATCACGTCTAGCAGGGCTTCAGTCTCTACACACAGAGGAGGGATGAGTGACCTTAAAATTCTTAAAATAATTGTTTTCCCCAGCTTGTTTTAGAAAATGGCATCAGATTCACTAGTTAGGAAGAGTCTTCATCTGCAGTAATGTAACTGTAAGTAAGGCAGTAATGTAACTGTAAGTAAGGCAGTAATGTAACTGTAAGTAAGGCAGTAATGTAACTGTTGATAAGGCAGTAATGTAACTGTAAATAAGGCAGTAATGTAACTGTTGATAAGGCAGTAATGTAACTGTAAATAAGGCAGTAATGTAACTGTAAGTAAGGCAGTAATGTAACTGTAAATAAGGCAGTAATGTAACTGTAAGTAAGGCAGTAATGTAACTGTAAGTAAGGCAGTAATGTAACTGTAACATTGCGAATGCCTTTGCGTTTCTGTTCGTTCCTCATAAACAGTGGGTGTCTGTCAGGAGTCTATCATTGAGGGCCAGATTGTGGAGCGTCTTTGTCAGGATTTCGGCGATTTCTCACAGTGCTGGCACTGTTTACCATGAAAACACACGATAAGAAGGTCATGGGTTCGAATCCTAGGACTGCTAGTGTCGGCACACACTGCTTCCCGATCGCCATGTTGCTGGCAACCCACTGGTTCACTTGATGAATGGGTTTAATGAAATTCCCCCAAACAACTCAGCACAACTCATTTCCAGAAGGGATCCAAGATCAGAGTGCTAATGCTTGCTAAATGGGGGAAAAAGGCTAAATTCAACTGATGGACTACATACTACATACAATTCAGTAAAATTTGGTAAATGATCAAGCCTCTACTTTTTAGCTTTAAAAGCCTCCTGCACAGAACTTACATCTTTACTGTATGACTGCGAGAAAAAAAAACTATGTAAATGAATTATTTAGGCCGAGTTTTAACTGTGAGAGAGAGTGAGTGAGCCTGGAGTTCAGGGGGATAGAAATGACCCTGATCTTTGAAGTTCGTCCAACACTGTTCCAAAGCACTGGAGCCGCAGCAACCGGTATTACAATATTAAAGAGGTGTTTAAAGGTGTAGTTCACCTAATAAAATCTCATTTACAGAATTTCCAACTGACCCCAGATGTGGCTGATCAGACCAGATGTGTTTGGAGTTTCTGTAGTTTAGATCTGGAGCTAATGTCAATAGTCAACAGTCACCAGAATGTTTCTGTACCAAAACGTTTCCAAAACCAAAAGCATCCAGCACTTCGTAAAGGTGGCACAGGCGTGTAGATGCAGTTTAGGACCAGCCCGGTCCCACAAGTTTTTGTGCTGCCATCACGAAATACAGTTTAATCAAAATACATGCTGTGATCACGATTTAGGGCTTTTTTTTGTGCTAGGACAACGTTTCACTTTTTCGTACTAGGACAATGCTTCACTACTCTGTATTTTCGGCAGTATTAGGAGTAACTGATGACTGGGAGATAGTAGGAGAGAAATAATGAGTTGATTCCTTATCGTATTTGTTTGCAAAGCGGTTAAAAAAGGTTGAAATAGCGTGAGACGGGGAAAGTCCATAATCCTAACCCTAACCCTAAACCTAACCTTAACCCTAAAATACATAGGTTAGTGAAGCGTTATCCTAGCACGAAAAAAGCCCTAAATAGTGATCGCAGCACATATTTTGATTGTTGTTAGGACCCAGTTTGACTTACAGACAGTTTCAAATGACACCAGGGACTGGGGGGAACTGATCTCGGTTCAGGCTCTTCTGTTTATATGATGGTTGTTGCCACAAAACTGATTAATTTAACAGCTCACAGTAAGTTAAACTGTGTCCTTAATCGCACCCACAAGGCTGCGCCACTTTAATGAAGAGCTAATTGTAGTTTAAGTAATTAAACGTTTCAGGGATGTATTAACTGAAAAGATTTGGGTGACTATTGATTTCTAGTGCTAGCTCTGTAGCTCTGGGGCTAAAGAAAAAAAAAATTGACAGGTCTTGGCTGATCTGAGGTAAAGGGGAGGGGTTGGATTGGGTAAATCTGACTTTTCACTCGTTCCTTTAAGCTGTTGTTCGCCTTCTGCACAAGCCATCAGAGCGGTTTGTCTTCAGACAAGTGCAAGCACGCCTCTGGACCAAGTGGAAAGAGGAGTGCCACAGTAATCATTTACACGGGCCAGAATGCCTGCAGATAAGCATGCAAGGCTACGTGACTCCAGGCTGTTTTCCACACAATAGAGATCCAATACAATTCACAACAGGCCTAATGACTGCACAGAGGAGGACAGCAGGGCAGAACATGTTGTAGCACAGCAACTACACTGTTTAACTCTTGATGTAGGCAAGTGTACTCGAGGTTATTTAACAGCCTGGTGCGTTTTTTTAAATCAATGGTATTGCTTCCACTGCACAGTCACACAATGACAAGAACAATGTAAAATATAGCACAAGTCAAAATAAAACTCACCAGAAAATACTGTGAAAACGCTTAGTTGTAAATACACTACACTATACAAGTGCTTTGGTCAGTACGAGAGTGAAGTGAAGTATGGTCCCTTATAGTCACGTGAGAACACACCACACCACTGGGGGTGCCCTGGGAGCAGTGTGTGGGGATGGTACCTTGCTCAAGGAAACCTCCGTAATGACACTGTGTTGGGATTCGAACCCACAACCTTCTGATTGCAGGGGCAACCACTTGGCCACCAGCTGCCCCAAAAGAGAAGTGGATATGAATACTATGGACAAATAAATGACTGATTAAATATATTTTTAGTGATGGTTAAGGCCAGGGCTGGACTGGCCATCATGTATTTGGACCGGCGCAGAATCCCCCCCTCACCCACCCAACGGGAACGACAGGCTGGTGGGCCGGTCTCGGCTCAAAATGCCCGGGCCGTTTTTTTGTGCCAGTCCAGCCCTGGTTAAGGCACTCACTTAGCATGATGCTAATAGATGGCTTATTGTTAGTGAGGCTGGGATGATCAGCAGCTTTGAAACGTCAATAAATCTGTGCAAGATTACTTGATCTTTTTATGATTTAATATTTTGGGAATTTTACAGCAGTATTTCGTATGTCTATCACAGTTTACATTTGCGCCACAGGAAGGCAACACAAATGTTAGTTTTTTTTTAACCCTTATGTTTTTTTCACTTCACAGTGTTCGGTGGCTTGGGGCTTGTTTTAATGCTCCGAGTTGAAGCAGAGCCTCGAACACCTCCGCAAACACACACAGCTGTGAGTCAATGAACTGAAAAACAATAACTTTGTTGAAATTTTGACACAATAGGTCTCTTTTTTGCTTCCTCATTAAAGTGTTCAAAATGGCTTTTTTCCATAAAAACACTTTTCTCTGTGGTGGCCTGTGATAAGCAGGTCATGGGTTTGAATCCTAGGACTGCTAGTGTCTTCACACACTGCTTCCCAACCGCTGTGTTGCTGGCAACCCACTGTTTCACTTGATGAATGGGTTTAATGAAAAGGCTAAATTCAACTGATGGACCACATACTACATACAATTCAGTAAAATTTGGTAAATGAGCAAGCCTCTACCTTTTAGCTTTAAAAGCCTCATTGCTCCTGCACAGAACTTAAGAAGTCACTTGCATCATTACTGTATGACTGCGAGAAAAGAAACTATGTAAATGAATTATTTAGGCCGAGTTTTGACTGTGAGAGTGAGTGATGAGCCTGGAGTTCAGGGGGATAGAAATGACCCTGATTTGCTGATTGAACTAAGTGTCCTGGTCGTTCTGGGCCCAAACAGAGATGTGGTCTCAGTCATGCTCTATGTGATGGTTCAGGCTGGAGTTTGGGTTCTAGATCATGGTGGAGAGGGTGTGGGGTCCTGTCCGCATGCAGTCTGCTTTTGGCTCGGGACGGCGTAACCTTTTCAGTGGCAGAAATTGGAGCTGGCGGCACAGCGTGTGTCCTCACACTCTGTAACACGAGGCATGTGCAGTCGAGTAACACTGAACTGAAGGGCAGGTGCGCACAGGGAGACGCCGATAAAAGTCAACATCATTATGAGCTCCGGGTATTTGACAGTATCGAATGATCTTTAAGCTAAAGGTAACGTGCCCTTTCCTCTTGAGCGCCGACTAAAAGAAAGACCTACAGACCTCTTACAGCTCGTTTCAACCGACCTGGTCTGACGGACTCAGATTTCTTTACAGTGATGGTGAATGGAACCAGACGTCTCCAACACAAATACACCCCAGTGAAGCTCCACGTATATCCCTCCACCATGAATGGGTTAGTTTTAGGACCAAAAGCTTTTCAAAACTCTGGTAGAACAACGTGTCGGGCATCAGGCAGTGCAACCACAACCATTTCCTGGAATAACTTTCTGTGAGGGAGATTTCAGAGGCAGATGTCTGGTTCCATTTACCCCACTGTGAACAGTTCTGACTCTTCAGTGTGTTTCAGTGTTTCACACAAAACCCACCTCTCTGTTTACATCTTCACCACTTCAATATGAGGGAATATAGAAAAAATTGGGGGAAGGGAATTTCCCTTGAACTAAGTGTTCTGTATTTTATTGATATCACCAAAACCAAAAATGAATATTAATTTAGTTGCATCAAAAATAGCGCATATCTGTTTCATATAACCCAACACTGTGTGGGAATGAGTATGTGTATGTGTGTATGTGTGTGTGTGTGTGTGTGTGTGTGTGTGTGTGTGTGTGTGTGTGTGTGTGTGTGTAAAAGAGCATGTGAGGGTGCACATGTACACAATGTGAAAGGCTGATATGAGAAAGGAGGAACACAGAGAGATCAGTTACAGTTTACAGGCTAAAGACAAGGTCAACTTGTTTACTCAGCTCTCTCTCTCTCTCTCTCTTTCTCATTCTGTCTCTATTGTCATCTCACTCTCTCTCATTTTATATGTATATATATATATATATATATATATGTATAATTCACATAAATGCAGTTTTAAAATTCAATTGTATGTGGCAGCTTGATTCTGCCTCAACTTTTGCTTTTCATAACATTATTAAAAGATGAATAGTTTTTGTTGGAATTTGAATTTAGGTCATTTCCGTGATAATATTAATGGTGATTTTCATTCAGAGGGGTCACTGGGAGGGCTGCAGAAAGGGTTAAAGTGAAGTTACAGGGGATGTAAACAGCTGCACCCTCCCTGGAGAACATCCCCCCGTGACTTCCCCACCCCCTCCTCCAGGAGACCGCGGCCGAACATTTCACATTCACTTCACTACCAGCTGGTATTTTGGAGGTTCTGTGAGATGTTTCAGAGGTACATCTAAGGTGAGATGATTTCATGGTACGGCAGAAAGTATGTTTTAAGTATTTTCTGTTTTAACAATGCTTCAATATCAAATACTGTGATCATATTTATAATAATAATTATGTACATTTTCCATATTATCCCATCCATGTTCTCCTCTACTCCCTGCACTGCCCTGTACTCAAATTGCTTTTGCATCCTTTACAGATGAGCTTTCCAGTGTGTTTCTATCCAGCATCGGGAGTTGCATTTCATCTGCTTCTCTTCTAATAACATCATCTACCACAAAACAAGCAGTACAACATACACAGCACTGAAGAATAACACTCGCTCTGATAGGACGACAAACAACCTTTACATTATTCAGATTACTGACAGTCCTTCTGCAGGCTCATTATTCCAATAAACAAGTGTAAGAAATATATATATATATATATATATATATATACATATGTGCTGGGCAATGGTGATTTTTTTTGTATGCATTTTTTGTTATATGAATTTCATTTAAAAGTACTGCTATGTGCAATAACATTTGGTTTGCAAACACTTTAAACAAATAAGGAGCTTTTTAAACTGCAGTATTCCCTTTTGCACAGTTAAAATATTTCTCGCCAATCTCAGCTTAAACATTAGTGTAATAAAATCAAATTTAAAACCAAAGCTATTTGCCACTGCCAGGGTATTAATCTAGTTTGTTATAGAAAAACAAGTTACCCTCAGTCCAAAGTCCAGAGCCGCAATCATAACATTATAGCAGGCACTTTCAGAGCAACAGCAAGTTAACTTTTATCTGTTTTCTGTTGTTTTCTACACAAATATACAATTCCTTGTGAGTTTAAGGGGTTAAAACCTTTATAAATGTGTAATATTTGACAGGGCAATACTGGGTTCTTTTCTCCTCAGTCCTTGCTCTGTTTATTCTAACACTCTGGAGGAAGAGTCGCTTTCTGTTTGCCGGTGTCCAACCATTCACTAATCTACGCTCTGATTTCAGCCTGTTACTCCAAAGAACATTAAATAATTTATGAATGTTTATTATTCTGCACTTGTAGAAAGTCCCTGAACCCCTGAAAGCAGAGGCAGTTTAAACACAGGTGGATAATGAGGTCCAGACTCAGCCCGTGAGCTCTGAGTTCATTATCATGGCTCTGATCATCACCGGTTCTTACAGGGTTCCAGAGTAACTGAAGCACTTAACTGCCCCACTGAAGCAGATTTTGGACTTAAGACCTAATTAATACTAATCCTCATAAAACAAACACTAATCTATTCAGTAAATTCTGTAACAGAACCTACTCGTTCATTTAATCTACATACAACAAGCCCTTGTCTAGTTATTGATTCTTAAACAGAACGGACACACTCATTTAAAAACTCTAATTCACACACAGTGGTTTCTGCAAACAGAACACACACACTTTTCTACATCCTGATTACTGGAATAGAACCCAAACCCCAATCTATGTACTGATTCCTGTAATAAAACCCAAGCATTAGTCTTTCTGTAACAGAACCCAAACACTAAACTACAGAGTGATTCCTGTAATAAAACCTAAACACTAATCTACATATTGAACGCTGTAACAGAACTCAAACACTAACCTATACACTGATTTCTATAATAAAACCCAAATGCTTATCTGAATTCCGATTTAAAGACTAATTTAAAAGTTTAAAGACTAATCTGTGTACTGATTTCTGAAATGGAACCCAAACACTGATACACTACACAGTTTCAGAAATCCACTGAAATCCCCAAATCTGAGACAGTGGTGGAAAATGAAGCCCACTCTTTTTTAACCACCCAAACTGTAGGCTTACTTTTCAGCTGTCAAATGTATTATTTACTTATAATCTCAGCTGTGGACTATTCAGAAACTTCTGCAAAACTGTATGGGTTCCACAGTGAAGGGCTAGGGTGAAGCAGAGGGGTGTTTATACGAAAGCCTGTCCCAGTAAAACAGTGACTGACGGCAGTGAACTGTAAGCAAACAGTCCAAGAGAAAAATCTCACCAGTTTTCCTTCCCTGCTGTCCTTCCTGCAGGGTGGATGAGGCTCGGTCGGAGTGGAGCAGCTGCTGGCCCTCTGCTCCACCGCCCCGGGGGACAGCGAGTAGAAGGGTGGGCTCGGGCTGGGGGGCAGCCCTGAATCCGGACTGTCCAGCAGCCCATCACGGTTCTTTCCTTTCAAACTCTCATCCATCGCTTGCAAGTGTAAATGCCCCACCATTTCTGGAAGAGCCAAAATCAGGGGGAAAAAAAACAAAAAAAGCAAAAATAGGGAGAGGAATCCGAGTTGGCTCCTCTGAGGGAGCTGGAGGCTGGAGGTGCTCTTCTGTTACAGCTGAGAAGAAAATCCCATTTCACACAGCGTCCTGGAACCAGATGATTCAGAGAGAGAGAGCTGTGACAGGCTGCCTGCGCTTAAACACTCATGCATTTCATGCAGAACCCGGGAACCCCATTCAAGTCAAAGCAAATGTGGAGAAAATATAATAAAACTATAATAAAGTGGCTCTCAAAACTAACTGCAGTACAAAAGCACTTTTTTCCCAACCTTTTTCCATCCAAAAGTTGCTGTGGAGTGTTTTAAGCTCTGCTCTGCTCTTCTTTTTCTGGGATGTTTTGGTGTAAAATAAGTTCCTAAAGATCCAGAGCACCAGTAAAGCAGTTCAGGATCAGAATTAAATTAACCTCCCCTCAAAGAATTAGGAATTAGGAGCTAAATATAAAAGGACTAAAATGGACCAGAATGAGAAGATTCCACTCAAATGTGCTATATAAAATAACATAATAATGTATATGTAATAACATATAATAATAATAATTCAAGAACAAATCCATGAAACCCCCATCTCTGAACCTCAGCATGTGAATTTCAGGACACACCTGTAAGAGAGCAGGACTTTAAGGACAGAGCTGAGAGTCTGGTACCTTCAGGAGCTCCAGGCGGCTGAGATCTGCTGATTAAAGCTCCTCAGCTCTCAGTGCAGGAGCTGTGTGGCGAGAGGAGAGGAATCCAGAGCAGCAAAGTCCAGTTAATCCACTGAAATGAGGAGAAAACAGGGAGAAGAAGAGGAAGAAGAAAATAGTCAGTCTTGGTTTGGTAATGTCTCAGGATCCCAGAGTTCTGAAGCCCCCTGGTTTTGCTGCTGCAGCCTGCAGTGGAAAAGTCCCAGCATGTGTGTGTGTGTGTGTGTGAGAGAGAGAGAGAGTGTGTGAGCACACAGCCTGCGTCTGTCCTCGCTGAAGTGAGTGAGGGAGCAGGGAGAGCTTCCCTTAATGCCCCTGCCAGCCCCCTTTTTTTTCTCCAGCCTTGGACCTCTTCCAAGCTGCTGAGGAGCTGCTGCCACCAGGGGGCGCTTCTCCAACAAAACACTCCAGTTCCTCTACCAATAATATGTAAACATATTAATAATATATAATATTAAATATTTATCAGCAATATGAAGAAATCTAATGCTGAATCAGTTAAACATGTGTGTATTTTACACTGTACGTCCTGAAACTAACAGGGAAGTCCACAATTTTCAAATGAGCTTAATTCAGTTTTGTGTTATCAGACTACATCATTCTGAGTGATCTGGTGTTCGATGTAGAGCAGGAGTGTCTCCTTTGCACCCTTTCTTTTAGAGAAATGTACCGACAGATTTCTTTACATTGCTGGTGAATGGAACCGAATGTCTCCAACTGTTTTTTTGACTATCGGCCCCCCAGTGAAGCTCCACTGTCTCTGAGTGTCTATATGGATGTCGATGATGGTACAATACTGAATCTGATCTAAATCAGTTTTCTTTTTGGCTATTTTGCCACACGATACTCTGCATATACCTTCATCGCAAATGGGTTTAGGTTTAGGACCAAAAACGTCTCAGAACTCTGGTAGAACAACATCCCAGACATCAGGTGGCGCACCCATAACCATTTGATGGACTACGTTTCCGTGAAGGAGCCTTTAGAGGCAGACGTCTGGTATCATCTCTGGTTCCATCTCAGTCTACATGCTAAATCTTTACATTTACAGAAATGAGAACGATTGGTGGGATTGCCCATAAACTAAGAGTGGCTGGGAAGAGCCTTGAGATGAAATAGCACATTTTTAGTGTGTGAAAATATGGAAACATCAGAAGTAAGCTCAAATATTCTCACCTCCATTCATTTTCTGAGAAGTCTGAGAAGCTTGATGAACACTTTATTCCGGCTCAGAGTTTAAAATGTGTTTTTTGTGTGTGTGTGTGTGTGTGTGTGTGTGTGTGTGTGTTTGTGTGTGTGTATGTGTGTGTGTGTGTGTATGTGTATGTGTCCATGTGTATAAAGTCAGTATATTTGATGTCTGGATGGAGTGAGGGTGGCCTACAGTGGGTGGCACTAAGACCACCAAGCCCCAGTGACCAAAGAGTGTGTGTGTGTGTGTCTGTGTGTGTAAGAGAGAGAGAGAGAGAAAGAAAGAGAGTGGGGTGGGAGGGTCACTCTTTCTCATTTGTTCTCACTTTAATTTCTCTCTCTCACTCTCTCTCTCTTTCTCTCTCTCTCTCCTTGATGGTTCAGCAGTTTTCTGCAGGGATTTTTGTGGCAGATTGGCAAGAGCTGCAAAGCTTTTAAGTTTGTGTGTGTGTGTGTGTGTGTGTGTGTGTGTCTGTGTGCCTGTAAATACACAGTTTTTGCTACATGTAGAATACTTTATTCGTGTTACAGATGAGTCTGATCTGAATACAGAGAAAGTGTTGAGTTTTAGAACACAGTCCAGACTTGTACTGACCCCTTACACA
>JBBPCY010121805.1:0-17600 GCA_037974405.1 Brachyalestes nurse | reverse complement strand
TTTTTTTAACATACATACAAAATTCTATATTTCTATTTCTGTAGTGTACTTTTTATATTATACTGTTGTATTGTGTAGCTTTAATTCTATTGGTTTTGTTGCTTCTATTTTCTTACCCTTGCTTACCCTCCACTTTACTGCTGTAACGATGCAAATATCCCACTTGTGGGTCTAATAAAGGGTCATCTTATCTTTTATTTTTCATTGCACATTTTGCTGACAGAGGCATTCAGCTGCTCACACAACTTATGATCATCTTAGAAAAAAGCAGTTCTAATGAAATGGGATGCTCCGGAGCACATGACTTTAAGGTCACTATGACCAATGCATCGCATAAATCCCTCCAGCGCTGGGCTGTGGAGCAGTGGAACAGCATTCTCTAGAGTGATGGAGCTCCCTCTAGTTTCTCTGGTATGAGCTGGAGTAGCGTTTGTGGTCCAGAACTAATCACCCAGCGTCAGCACCTGACCTCACTAATGCTTTTTGTGGATGAATGCAATGAAATCCTCACAGCAATGTTCCAATATTTAGTGCAAAGCCTTCCCAGTATGCTGTTACTGTAGCAAAAGGGGGCGGGGGGGCAAATACTCTATAAATACCGCTCATTCTCGAAGAATCACTCGATGAGAAGGTGTCCTCAAACTTTTGGGTGTCTAGTTGACAACATGATACACAGAGCTGTCAGGATGAAAGTCGGGATTTTATGAGCCTAGAGCTGGAAAGGGGCCCACAGAAATTCAAGCAAGATGTTTGTTGTTTGTATGTTTTGTATGTTTGTATGTTTCAGTATGTGTTAAATATAATGTAAAACACCATTAGCTTCTTAATCAAAAATGGCAAATAATCGAATCACACACTATTTATGTAAGTAGTTTTTCCTATCCAGTTTGTTGTCCAAATGACTGAAGCTACACTATATGAACAAAAGTATTGGGACGCCTAACCATTACACCAACAGGGACTTTAATGACATTGCATTCAAATACAGAGACTTTAATATGGAGTTGGTCCTCCCTTTGCAGCTATAACAGCTTCCACTCTTCTTGGAAGGCTGTAGCCAAGTTACCATCTGCCCTCACGATGAAAACGAGATGAAGAAATGCAAATGCGCTGTTGCTATTCACTGGAAATGTATCTCTGTGTGAAAAATTGATTAACACAATTCTTCACACATAATTTGGGCTTATAGAAATGAAGAATGAGAACAAGCCCAGACTAATTTTAATGTCATCAGCATGGCCCTAACTGAGGCCTTGTTGATATATTGATCAATAATTAGCAGCTAGTCACACCCATTCTTCTCGACTACAGCAATGAAACAATAAAATAAACTGCTAGCATGTACTTGGCATGTTTAAATGTTGGTTTGAACAGCTATAGCTAACTAACACGACCACTAAATTTCACAGCAGCATCAGCAACATGAACAGAAGACCAATCATTCCTGAAGGAGATGTGTAAAAAAAGACACATGCAGTGTAAAAATGACCTGATAATCTGTTACAATAGCAATAAGATTAAAATATACACATTTTTCAAATGTTTACATAAAATGGACAAGAATGCACACATTCTCCAAGACAGTTTCCTCCGGGATGAGTAAAGTTTTCTGATTCCGATTAAATGAAGGTATGTTTGAGGAAACTAAACCCTTATTTTGAACCAAAGAGGATTCAATTCTATGATTGATTGATTATATATATATATAAATGTTTCAATTGTGCTCCATCAAAGGGTTTTGTTTTATGCTGAGGCGAGAAAGCCTGTTATAAGATAAGATACCACAAGTGGGAAATTTACATTGCTACGGCAGAAAGTGCAGCAAAAACAATAGAATAAAAGTTATAGAACAGTATAATATAAAAAGGAGACTATACGAATAATACAGTAATATAAATATAGACGTGTGTATGTAAATATATACGTGTATATAAACCTATATAAGTATGTGTATATGTACATAGTGGATATATATATGTGCATAAACACTGGATATAAGCTTATATGTTTTCATTTTTTCCTACGTTTCCCCAATTTTGTCATGTTCTAGTTAGGATTCCCTGAATCACTTCATTCATAGACGTATAGACTATCACCTGCTTCCTCCAAGTCATATTTAGAGAGCTCAAAGCACTTAGTGGAGAATGCTAACTGCTAAACCTCTTTTGGCAGCTAGCCGGCGCATGTTTGTGCTCTCTTGGACTAGGGATCGAACTCAAGATGATCAGATCTATAAGACTGTTGTGCCACTTGGGAGCTCCTGACTCTAATATAATTTGGCTAAATATTTTTGAGCACAGAGTACATTTTCCCTTAAACACTAACATCCAGTTTGTCTCTGTTGGACTAAGTAACAGTTAAATATTCATATTTGTGTTTATAATGCAGCATTTTATGGCTCGCCCCTAATATTACTAACCCCCAGGAGACCACCGGTGAGGAGGATTTATTTGGTTGGTGCGTCATTCTCAGCTCAACAGAGACACTGACATGGTAGAGAGACGAGAGCTTTTCTGATACTGTACAGTTTTCTTTAGTCTCCCTGTTACTCCATCAGTGGTTAGTTTCTGATCAAATGATTCAGCAGCTCCCTCTCTCTCTCTCTCTCTCTCTCTCTCTCTCTCTCTCTCTCTCTCTCTCTCTCTCTCTCTCTCTCTCTCACCCACACACACACACACACACACACACACACACACTCAGTGTATTAGGGAGAATTCTGCTGGGTCGGTCGCACTTAGCGAGCTAGGTGAGACTTCATTTCTGCTGTGCTAAACACACACACACACACAAACACACACACATACCCACACAAACACACACGCATTCCCACACAAACACACACATATACCCACACAAACACACACACATACCCACACACACACACACACACATTCCCACACACACACACACACACACAAACACACAAACGCACACATATACAAACACACATTCAAAGACACACACGCTCATGGTTGGAGAATACTGCTGGATCGGCTGCACTGACTGGGTTGGGTGGGAACTTATTGTTGTGATAAAAGCACAAATATACACACACCACTTTTTCAACACTCTTTACACAATGAGCTCCATGCAGACTGAACTGTGGATTGTTTTTCATTGCTTTTACACAAAATGCATTTAGTGACTACATACGTCAAAATTCATGGATATTTTTCTCATTTTTCTCACTCACACTTCACCAGCAGTGAAACTTTACATTTGTATGATCCTAGATAGACTGCACACAATATTGGTACCAGAAGCTGAGAGAAAGTAACTGAGTACAAATGCTCCAGTTTTTGTTTTAGTGTGAGGAATTCTTCTCTGCAGGGAGATGGAAGGTTAACGATCTTCATCCGCATCACCAAATCTCCGTACTTGATGCTATGAAAGCTGGACGTCATGATGATCCTGCTTCTAGAGAGAAGATTAGATGTGACGTAGATGAAAACGTGACTATTTCCAGATTGACCAGCATGATGCAAGAAAATTTACAGTAAAAAAAATAAAAACAATATATATATTATATCTTTGGCATCTTACTCTTCAGCGCTGTGTGTGTGTGTGTGTAATGCGACACTGAATATTATATTACAATATGTCAACTACATATGGAAGTATTAGCAAAAATGTGTTTTTGTTTTGTCCTGTTTATTGTAATAAACAAAGATCAGTTATTGAAAGCCAGTCATGATCAATATTGTATGATTTGTGATGTTGTCTGTTGTTTGTGTGTGATAAAGAGGTCCTGCTGAAAGAAACAATGTGCTGACATAGTTTTGGTGGTTTGAGTCACTTCTGAAACACAGATGAAGTGTTTTGCTCTTTGTGGTACATTTTGGAGGTTAGAGGCCAAACCGTCCTTTGGTAGTGCAAACTGTGTAAAGATCTTTGTAAAAGTGGCTGTTGTACTTAGCAATTGTTAATAGCTGTAAAATACACACTTTTTCACACTTCAATGTCTGTTGAAACTCAGTAAGCACTATAGTCAGTTCAGCCCATCCTTCATTATTTATGTTTGTCTGAAAACTAAAAGGTAAATTATTTAAGCTCGAAGAGAAGAAGTGTCCAGTCAGATCAGTCCAATCAGTTCTTCTCCCACTGGTCAGGCCTGCAGGAACTAGACGGAGGGCAATACTCATTAAATTAGCTTCATCAAGAAGAACCAAGAGAAATGTTTCACAGTGTGTGGGACCAATCTACTCTCCTGCAGTCAGTAATAGATACATCAGATAATGTAAGCAGGTTTTAGTCAGACTGTAACTGTGCTAATCACTATATACATACATATATGATGATACTGTATGATATGAGTGATATATACATGATGGTATTTGGTATTTCCCAATAGGGAAGATTGGAGCTGGATGAAGAATGTTTTATTTGATGAAGAATGTTGGTGTCTGGTAGCGGGTGTTGGTGTTTGGTGGAGAATGCTGGTGTATGGTGGAGGAAGTTTGTGGGTGCTGGGGAATGTTGGTATTTGATAGATAATATTGGTGTTTGATGGAGAATGTTGGTTTTTGAGGATGTTGGTGTTTAATGGAGAATGTTGATGTTTGATGGAAAAGTTAGTCTTTGAGAATGTTTGTGTTTGGTGGAGAATGTTAGTCTTTGATAATGTTGGTGTTTGGTGGAGAATGTTGGTCTCTGAGAATGTTGGTGTTTGATGAAGAATGATGGTCTTTGAGAATGTTGGTGTTTGGTGGAGAATGTTAGTCTTTGAGGATGTTGGGGTTTAATGGAGGTTGTTGGTGTTTAATGGAGAATGTTGATGTTTGATGGAGGATGTTAGTCTTTGAGAATGTTGGTGTTTGATGGAGAATGTTGTTAGGTGGGAAATGGCAGTGTTTGTTGGAGATGATTTGTATTTATTAGTATTGCATTAGTTGAAGTGCGGCTGTCAGCTGCTCATGTTTGTGATGTTTCTACAGCATTGTGCAACAGATGCTTTGCACACACAGCCATGAACGCACACATTCAGCCATCTGTGTGTGTTCCTGTGTGACCAGCAGACGAAGGGCTTCAGAAACAAGCTCACAGCTATCTATCATAATCTTGTTAGCAGTGATGAGTGCAGAAGGGGCAGCATGGGGTGCTACACATTTGATTGACACCTGAGTTAATTTGCCCCCCAACCTCATCCCCACCCATCACTGAAGGCTGCTTTCATTAAGACTAATGATAAAAGCTGCATGCTGCTTGTGAGGGCCTGCATGAATATGCAGTAGGTTGATTCGTTTTTTGTAAAAGTCTTAGAAAAGCAGACAGTGGTGGTCGGCATTAGTGCTTACACAAAAATACACACACACACACACACACACACTCTTTCTGTCTCTCTTTTACACACACACACACACACACACGCACAAAAACACACACCCTGAATCATCAAGCCACAGTGTGAACTTGAAGCCATTTTTGGCGGGAGAGTTTGTGGCTTGCTTTTGCAAATTTAAGTCAAACTTTTTTTTAAGCATTTCACAAGAGCCTTGTCACAAGTAACACACACACGCACACACACAGCGTTGTCATTTCAGCTCCAGATATTTCCTGGTTTCTTGCGCCTCTTCTCTTATCTTCCTTATTTCTACTTCCTCTTCACCATCTACGTCTTATTAACGATCACCCCTCTGTGACACACACACACTCACACACTCGTGCACGTCCGCGCCGCACGTCGGACCTCCCAGCGCCAGAAGCTTGGAAGAGGTGAGTAAAATTTACAGGTCTGGAAATGCGAGTGATGAAGGATAATAATGAACAGAGAGAGATAAACAGAGTGAACATCCCTTCAACTTCAAAAATATTTTTAAATGGGAGGCTACACCCACAGAAAAATACATGTTATTACTTTATTGGAAGTGCAAGTAAAAGTAACAAACGTAAAAAAAAGTTTAAATGGGTCTAAACACTGTACTTTGAAACTGCAGTTTAACTCCTCTGTCCCTCCAGCCTCTGCAAGCTTAGGAACTGAAGAGTGTTCATGTCTTTTCTTCTCTTTTTGGACCCCTTGGGTCTGAAATAAAAGGCTGAAGCTCCACAGTGAGAGGTGTGAGTGACAGCAAAGCAGTTCAGGAGCAGAACCGACACAGCAGAGTGAGGTTCAACCTCACATTAAGAACGAAATGTTGACAACCCAAGGGAAAACTAGACACTTGAATGTCTGATACAATGGTTTAGAAAAGCATCAGTATTTGAAATAGACCTCAAGAGACCTCAATTCTCCACAACTCCGAATTAATGAGTCGCAACACTGAACAGGGAGTCCAGAGTTTAAGGGGTTAATCTGTTGTGCATGCGTGTTTGAAGTCCCAACAGGGACTCAAAACGGTACTTCGCCTCACGGCACTGAGTTTAAAGCAGCGCAGAGACTAAAGTCAAGAAGAGGAAAGCAGAACCTCTGCACTGTTGAAGTTGATCTGAAACATTTTGTCAAACATTGATTTTTTTCACTTTATTTGAACTGCAGGCTTCTCTTTAGTTATTAGTGGTAAATTTAATGTTAAAGCGTTACTTCTATGAATTATTCAGTATCCATTATGAATCATTCAGTTTCTACTATGAATCATTTAGTATCCACTATGAATTATTGAGTATCTACTGTGAATGATTCGGTATCCACTATGAATTATTCAGCATTCACTATGAATTATACAGTATCCGCTATGAATTATTCAGTGTCTATAATGAACTAGTCAGTCGTCACTATGAATGATTCAGTATCTACTATGAATATTTCAGCAGGTGTTCTTAAATTCATGTGTAAGTTCTGTAGTGGTGAGAGTGAGGACCTGACGTTCTGTCGGAGTTTAAGATCTCGAATACAAAGAATAAAACTGCTCGTGACCAGACTAGTCGATTTTTGTGGCTGAATTCAAAACTTGTTCTTTTCCAGGATTACGACACTTAATGAACCATTTAAGTGTCTCAGCAGTCTGAAGTCCTGCTCATTTTCTGCTGAAGGCTCCAGTTCTTTCACCTGCCCTAGGGCTCCAGTTTTCTTTTCTTTTCTTTTCTTTTTCATTTCTTTTCTTTTTCATATTCTTAATTGCTCTCTGAGCATAGAAGCCTGAACTTCAGAAAGGAAAGAATAGCAGCAATTGCACTCTTTTCTTCTATTTTTTGTAACTACGCCAAAGCCGTAGAAGGATTGAGTGACGCAGGATAAGTGTGTTGAGATTCTAACACCTCTTTTTATATCTTTTCAGATCTCCCTCCTCATCCACCTCCTCCTCCTTCGCAGTGTGTTAGACTCTTCTCTTTGAGTATTTGACAGACTGTGTGTGACACTCGCTTTGACTGGGTGTCAGTTTGTCAAATACCCCAAGAGAGGGGTCAATATTCAGCTGGACACCCCACCAGATGGGGTCAATACTGCCCCCCGCCCCTCAAACAAAAAAAATGGACAAATAGTTAAAACAGACATGCTTGATTCGTTTTAGTATTTTCTAAAGATCCTGTTAGCTTCATTAGCTTTGTAGCAAGATTAAAAGTAAAAAAAAACAGACATCTTGTTAGATTAAACTGTCACTTTAATGCCATAGACAGTGAAATAATGAAGTCATTGCACTGCCCACTCCCTGCCCAATCCTTAATAACCTAAAATATTCTATATAAAAGGGGCAACACTGTACATTTGTCAACTCTGTGTTCTGAATAAATTACAGCCTGTTTTATGTTTGCTTGTTTGGTTGTTATTTTCTGTTGCAAAAGAGGAAATCTGTGTCTTAATCATATTTTGTAACTTGTGTTTGCACCAAGCTGAAAAAGCAGGAACTGTACTTCACCCCAGCTGAACTGTGGGGTGGACGATATAGAAGTTATCATGATACTCGATACTGAGGGAGGAAATGTACCTGCACAACAGAATGACCTTCATAATTAATGGTTCCACTGATTAATTTTGCTTCCATTCAGGGGTGTCATTACACCCGGGTATTTGGGGGGAACACAACTTTGTATGTTTTATGAATATCCCTGCATCTCAACAAAATAATTCTAATGAAAAATAGGCAAAAATCTAGATCTTAAAAATAATTTAAACTAAAAATAGCCAACAGCCCGGATCTTATAAATAATTCAAACTAAAGATAGCCAACAGCCAGGATCTTACTAACAATTCTAACTAAAAACAGCCAAAAGCCCTGGATCTTAAAAATAATTCTAACTAAAAATAGCCAGAAGCCTGGACCTTATAAATAATTCAAACTAAAAATAGATCATGGAGACAAACGCATACGAAAATGACCTCTAACTTCAGAATGACTCATACAGAGCATAAACGTCCTGAACTAGGCGCTGAGTGGCATCCAAACCTTGAATTTTCGGTTGTTACGTTCAGTTTTTTGCACTCCTTTAATAAACCATTTTTAATTTATGTCCCGCATCACTGACCTTAATGAAGCTGTTCCACCTTAAAAGAGGCAGCTGTTACAACAGAAGGTCACGGCTGCACACATTTAAAGTGGAAAAAGATTTTTAAAAAAGTCTTGTGGCTCGAGCTGAAATGCCTCTTATTAATGTGTTGTATATGGCCTCTTATCTCTGACCTGCTGACCCTGAGAACCTCCATTAAAATCACAGAACTCAGGCCCAAACTCTGCAGTCCAGGAGACATGGCAACACATTCCACCTGATTTACCAATTAACCAGCACACACTTTTCCACAGGTATACAGGAACTGTACTGTTTCTAAAGTGTACTGCAATGGTACGGAACTTGCAGCACGCTTTGATTTTCCAGTGTATCTCAGCCCAGTAACATGATTCCTACCACATCAGCAACACAATTCCCAAAAACTGCGTCCATGGATTCAAACCGCCTGAAAGTTTTTCTGTCAGAGCCGTTATTGTTATTGTGGTATTTTATTTTGTATGTTTGAGTTTGTATTTTTTTTTCTTCTCAACATTGTTTAGCCATGCGATGAAAATCTAACCCAGTGCACTTGTCCGTTCTCACAGCGTTAAAGATAAATTTGTTACCGTCACTGGAAACTCCAACTGAAATTTATCTTCAGCCATAACAGACAGTAGTGCTCGTACTTCCCAGCTGTTAGTTTGTATCTCCATTGTTGTTTTTTAAATATTTTTTTTACACGGGCAATAAAACAACAATAGGCTATCGAGCAGCATGGGTACGGCTCAGATATGGGACGTTTTATTTATAATGGAAAATAATGGAAAAACGGTACAGTGCAGTTCCTTACGACAGTGGAAAAGCATCATAAGATCGCAGGAGTTGGCGGATGCCTTTACATGCGATGGTGCAAAAAGGTGGAACCTGAGGAGAAAAGAAGTTAGTAAAAAAGAAAAAACGATCTTAGTTTTCGGTCGTGTTTCTGTAAACCACATAAACGGTCCCTTCCCTCCCCTGCTCCATACACCCCATAAGCTCCAAAAACAGCCCACTTTCAATCCATTGTTTTTGTGATGTCACAAAAAACAGGATCTGCCTATCTGAATTAGGCCATTCACACTGATGTTATAGGGAGTGTTTTAGCCTTTAGTGCGAACAGCTGTTCAGAAATGGAGGCCACTTACATACACCGGGCCGTGCAAAATGCGCACCCCTGTTGAAATGCACAGGTTGATTTGTGTAAATAAGTGTCCTCACACAGTTCTGCGCACCTTAATGCCCACTTTCTGTTCTTTCTGTATATTCAATATTTCCAATGTGATGTAACATATACCCTTATATACCCTTAAATGTGACATTTGAAGAAAAATGACATATTCCAGAATTTAAGGGTGTGTTTATTATTTTCATACAGAACATCAAAACGCATATGAGCAAAAGTCAACAAAAAACAGCCGGCTCAGTTTTAAAGATGCTGGAAAATAGTTGTATATTGTGTATTTTCCAACGTCTATAAAACAGTGTTTTTGTTATGTTGCCTTTCAAGCTTAATCAAATAAACCGGACTACAAAAAATGTAGGGTATGGGCCCTTTAATGCACACAGCCTTGATGTGGTTTATGAAAGCGGATGGCAGTTATTAAATAAGTGAGTAACTAAACAAATATTTATGTAAATGTGTTTATGTGGGGCTGTTTTCTGTGTATGTGTGCGTTTGTGTGTGTGTGTGTGTGTCTGTGAGTGGATGATACAGTCACTACATTTAAATTCAAACTAGAATCACCAGAACAGAATTAGACAAGACAAACAGCAATTGGATCCCCCACTCCCCCCCCGTGTGTGTGTGTGTGTGTGTGTGTGTGTATGTGTGTGTGTGTGTGTGTGCTATAAGCACCCCTTCCTCTGGCTGGTGAGTAATACGCCCTGTCAGAAGAGGAGGGGTGTGTGATTGAACGACAAGCAAAATGAGCTTTTTACAGCCCAGATCAGAGGAAATGATGGCAGGGTGGATAGATGGACAGATAATAATGTTGTTTGTGCGCATCCTTCAACGAATCGAACTAATGAACACAACTTCATTTTGGGGGCGAACACCAGTTAAAGCCAAAACATCTCCCTCCACCAACCCTCAGTGCAGTAGATCAACATGTTTGGTGTCTGAAGTTTGATTCTTTCTATTAATTATTCAGTATCCTCTATGACTGATTCAGTATCTATTATAAATCATTCATTGTCTACAATATATCCACTATGAATTACAGTATCTGCTATGAGCTATTCCATTTTTACCATATATTATTCAGTATCTACTAAGCACTATTCAAATGAAATATACTATGCAACTAATGTACACTGTAGATATGAGGGTGAGGACTTCAATAGATCAACATGTTTGGTGTCTGACGTTTGTTTCTTTGGTTTTAGCTCTGAAGCTACAAAGCTAGCTACCAGAGAATGGATAGCATAGTGCTAACAGCAGGCCTTAATCATCAGACACTCTCCACTCTCAAACTAATAGACTCACTCATGTGGTTTCTGGCAGTGTATGACTCACTGTTATCTATGAACGTAGACTAGTGTTACTAACACCCATGTTCATAGCTATCAGTGACTGATACTGTGAATGTTGTCTGAACTATTTTCATGAGTAGGCCTGCAAATAAGTTAGATCTTAATAACCTCAAGGCTTATTATTCAGTGTCTGCTATGAATGCTCCAGTATCCGGTATAAATTTTTCATCTGCTATGAGTTATTGAGTATCTTCTATGACTTGGCCAGTATTCACTATTAATTATTCCGTATCCAGTATGAATTATTCAGTATCTACTATAAATCATTCATTGTCTATAATGAAGTATTCAGTTTCCACTATGAATTTATGTATCTACTGTATATGAATCCGTATCTTTTATGAATTACTTTGAGTTGTTTCATTTCTACCATATATTATTCAGTATCTATTAAGAACTATTTAAATGAATGACACTATGTAACGAATGGACACGTTCTTTAGATATGAGGTTGAGGACTTCAGGTGTGGAAGAAACTTCAGAAATACGTTCTGCCGCTGACAACTAGAGCTGCTTAGATGTTCAATGAGCACAGCTGCTGTGATAAAAAACTCTTGTTCTATTTGTAGAATAGAGAGCGTTACTCCACTCTACAGAGAGCCGGTGAGCAGCATTATATTGATAAGCTAGAATGTTTATTTGCTGTATATGTTTATGTCTTATTTTGATGTTCAGTATTTCAAACCACTTTAAGTGAGGAAAGACACATTATTTAGACTCTCAAAGAAAACTGCAGTCAACAGAACGCAGTTCCTGTGACTGATTCACACTCTCGTTTCACACTAATGACTCCATTTGCGTCTGAGGATGATTCAGACTTTCACAAAGAAAAGTTTGTGTGTGTGCGTGTGCATGTGTGTGTATGTGTGTGTGTTTGTGTGTGTGTGTGTATGTGTGTGTGTGTATGTGCTTGTGTACACGCATGTGTGTGTGTGTGTGTGTATGTGTGTATATGAATGTGTGTGTTTGTGTGTGTGTGTGTGTGTGTGTGTGTGTATGTGTTATTGCTTGTTTTCAGCCTCCTGTATGTTTCTTTGATCTTTGAGCCCTTGTGGCACTCGAACCGTCATTCCGTCCATCCAGCGTTCCACAGTCACCTGACAGCCGAGCCGCGACCTGATAGGTCAGAGAGAACCAATCACAGTCGATCATAGCTGAAAATAAGTAATTAGCTTTGACCAAGCTGAACAACCAATCAGATTCTCTTGCGCTGAAGATTAGCCAATCAGATCCTCACGTTTTGGTGAGACCGTAGGCCAGGTCCAGCATGTCCATCTCCTCATCCGCCATCGGCTCCATCTTCTCATACACACCCTCCTCAAAGATCAGGTGGCAGGTGGAGCATGCCAGCGTTCCTTCACACGCACCTGACACACACAGACCGTTTGGGATTACAGCTGACCATGGAAATTCGCAGGGCTTACGTTCCAATTGTGAATTGAGAAAAATGCTAATTTGTGATTTTGTAAAAAAAAAATGCCTATAAATGCCTATTTTTATAGCCTAAACCCTAAATATGCCCCAAAACACTTTAATTTTATTTAAAACTCAGCATAATACATTACCATAAAAAAAATGTAAAGGTAAACTCGAGACGCTCCACGCGGGAAACTGTTATGATGCAGGAATGCTGGACTGCAGCGGCCAGGGATGTGTCACAGGGCAGCAAGGAGAAATAAATAACGCCTTCGGATTGTCTACTTTCAAACCTCCCACCTCAGTGGTATTTTACCATCCCAAGACGCGTTTTCATATACAGTTGCTTTGTGTTCTCTCGACAGCACTAAAATATTTATACAGTTATATTTTACATGGAAATGTAGCTGAATTTATGCTAATATTTAAGTTACAAAATTAGAAAACTATATTTTCCTTTATATTTCTAACTTAGTACTAAAATACATGAAAAATTATATATTGCCTTGAAAAAAGCAAAAAAATATGCGGAGGATATCTGTGGTTTCCGCGAACTTGCAGGGGTTTCTGCAAGTATTAGTTTGGTTCTAAGAAAAAATATGCGAACTACTGAGGCCGCAAACTCTGAACCACGACTTTGTGGTGGAACACTGTACTATATTTGTGAGGACCTCCAATAACTGGTGTACAGTAAACAAAAGCCATTCTTTCGACTGTGGTTCATTTACCCTGCTGTAAAAACAAGCACACCTCCTTTAAAGGACTTCCAATGTCCCCACCTCGACATATCTACGCAAACTATGCATTTCCATCAGAAAACTTTATTCAGAATAATCAGAAAATGTATTCTGAGGAATCAATGTTATTTACTACTGCACAGTCAGACAGGGACTCAGAGACAAGAACAATTACAATATAAAGACAAATAAATCCAATAAAAAAATCCCTTAATATAGAAATACTGGGGTATAAACACTATAGATAAGTAACTAACAGTTAAGTGAATTTCTAATAGCACAAATGGTGGTTAGGACTAGGTAAAAGAGATCAGTAGAAGACCAGTAATATAGACATAAGTAGTTATTTTGTATATGGTAAGACAACTGCACATACAGTAATAATCATAATAAGAATATTGTACATAATGAAAATGCTTTAGCACCCATTAAGATATGGTAGACTATTGAACATTATTTATACCCAAATAAAAAACTGCACAACAAAGTAGTAGCATGTTATTGCGCAGATTATTGTGTGGATGTGTGACAGTGGGAGGAGTTGTAGAGTCTGTTGGCGGTGGGATAGGATTTTCTGCGGTGTTCAATGCTGATGAGTCTGTGCCTATCCCTGTGCCTATCCCTGTCCTGTAGCAGTCCAGACTGACCTGATTGGTTACAGGGCAAACCATTACTGTAGTATTTAAGGCGAATCATCAGTATTTAAGCTGACTTACTGCAGTATTTAAGGTGAACCATCAGTATTTAAACTGACTTTACTGCAGTTAATAAGGTGGAGCATCAGTAATTAAGCTGACTTTACTGTAGTATTTAAGGTTAAAAATCAGTATATTGGCATTGCTGCAGTATCAAGATGTAACAACAGTATTTAAGCTGACTTTTCCGCTCTATTTAAGGTAGAACACCAGTATTTAAGCTGATTTTGCTGCTTTATTTAAGGTGGAACACCAGTATTTAAGCTGCCTTTACTGCTCTATTTAAGGTGGAACACCAGTATTTAAGCTGATTTTACCGCTGTATTCAAGGTGGAACACCAGTATTTAAGCTGCCTTTACTGCTCTATTTAAGGTGGAACACCAGTATTTAAGCTGCCTTTACTGCTCTATTTAAGGTGGAACACCAGTATTTAAGCTGACTTTACTGCTGTATTCAAGGTGGAACACCAGTATTTAAGCTGACTTTACTGTTTTATTTAAGGTGCAATGTCAGTATTTAAGCTGACTTTACAGCTCTATTTAAGGTGGAACACCAGTATTTAAGCTGATTTTGCTGCTTTATTTAAGGGGAACACCAGTATTTAAGCTGACTTTACCGCTCTATTTAAGGTCTTACACCAGTATTTAAGCTGCCTTTACTGCTGTATTCAAAGTGGAACACCAGTATTTAAGAAGACTTTCCTGCAATATTTGGGGTGATAAGAAATGACTGATCTACTATAAAACAAGTAGTTAATAGGCTCTGTGTAATCGGTTACATTATAAAAGAGGAAACATATTTTTCCTGTATTCCTATCTTCATGACAACATTTGGCCCCCACTAAGCAATAAATACAGGAACACACACACACACACACACACACACACACACTCTGTCCATACCAAAGCCATCAATGTTGAGGTTCTTGTTGATGACCACGTCCAGCAGAGACTCCCCTTCGGTCACATTGACACTCGTCTTCAACCCAGACTGATTCACAAAGTGTAGCAACACTTTAGATCCTGCAGAACTACACACACACACACACACACACATGCACGCGCACACACACACACACACACACACACACACACACACACACACAGACACACACATACACACACACACACAGACACACACATACATACGCACACACACACACATACACATGCGCGCACAGACACATACACACACACACATATACATATGCGTGCACAGACACAGACACACACACATACACATGCGCGCATAGACACACACACACACACACACACACGTACACATACGTGCACAGACACACACACAAACACACATACACACAGACATACACACACACAAATGCACGCACACATGCACACATACACACACACACACACACACACATTGTGCATAATACATTTTGATTGACAGCATGGTCTGCAACGCATCGTGTGACCTTTTTGTCACATAAAAGCGTTCTTTTAAGTTCTTGTTGGGCTTTTTTTTAGCATCGAATGTATTTAATACCCATTCTAAGTAATACACATCGCTTTTTTTTTAAAGCTGCTGCCTGTGGTGAGCTGAAATAAAGGGGATCTCAGGTTTCTGTGCAGGTTAAATACTTCACACTCAAGGACGTGACAGAGGACAGGTCAGAGGCACAGCAGGTGAACATCTGGTTCTCAGAGAGGTGTGAGCTGTCTCTGCTGGAATGGAGAAGTTTCTGATGCTCAGTGTGTGTTTGTGTGTTTGTGTGTGTGTGTGTGTGTGTGTGTGTGTGTGTGTGTGTACGTGCTGGGGCGCCCTGAGCGCCCTGAGCAGTGCAGCACAGCTTCAGCATGTTAGGCGTGTTGTGCTGCTGTTCAGGTTTCATGCTTGCTTTGCGTTATAAATTGCACTGAAAATCAATTGCATTTTAGAATGCAGCAACGCTCAAAAACCATGTTCATACAGCTTGAACCATGTGGATCAATGAAGTGTTTCTGGACTGAAGGTGCAGAGTGTGGAGAAAAGAAAAGGCTGAACCCGTATTGACACCACAATTTCTGCAATACAATATCATGTAATTTCACTGGTGGAATTTAAGGTGGAACATCAGTATTTAAGGTGGAATGTCAGTATTGAAACTGGTTTCACGGCAGTATTTAAGGTGGGACATCAGTATTTAAGATGGAACATCAGTATTTAAGGTGGTTTCACTGCAGTATTTAAGGTGGAACGTCAGTATGTAAGCTGGTTTCATTTCGGTATTTAAGGTCGATCTGACGTCACTGCAGTATTTAAGGTGGAATAACAGTATTTAAGGTGGAATAACAGTATTTAAGTTAATTTCACTGCAGTATTTAAGGTGGAACATCAGTATTTAATCTGGCTTTGCTGCCGTATTTAAGGTAGGAAATGACTGATTTGTATATGTAAGCTGTGACACGCAAAATCATGTTTGTTGCATGAACTATTCCTGGCCTGGAGGTGCGCAGTGCAGAGAAAGTGGCTGAACCTGTACTCACACCACATTCAGCACAATATAATGTTAATGGGGGGGGCTAATATATTCACTCCTGATTCCTGTGGAGAAGGAGCACCAAGGAGTAAATGATGATTAGTTTGATTTCGGCATTTAAATGAGCGAGGCGTGCTTAGCCATGCATTTAAAGTGTTTCTGGAGGAAATACCAGGCCTTGGAAGGGAACTTGGGGTCAAATACAATTATGGATCTGTGATGGTCATCCGTGACTGGAAAGCTTACAGCTCAATGCCCTGCAGAAGCAGGCCCTTGCAGTGGTGTTCTTCTCTGTATGTGGAGTGGTCAGAGTCTTCCTGGGGCCCTAAGCAAGACTTGACCTAGGACCCCCTCACATTAACTGTATATCTTCTACCAAAATAACTTTCACACACTATAATTCCCCCTTTAAATTACTCTCATGTTAGTCCAGTTATCCTTATCACTAAAGTTAAATTCAGATAATGAGATCATCATGAGGAGGCTCCCTAAAGAGCACAAATTAGGTCACAAATTCGATTTTTACATGTAAATGCTGTGACCTGTATATGGGACACATTGTGGCTCAACTTAAAATGGAAAAATGGTAAATAGCACATTATTTAGGGTGCAGAGGTCATGACCCATATGTGGCACCATATAGGGAGCATGGAACCAAACATTCTGGTCACATTTTAATGAGACGGTTCTTGTGACATTAATTTTTTGCTGCTTTTTCCACCACTGCACAAGGATAGGACTGTAGCGTAACGTTAATATATCAAAAACCAAAACATTTCAAGCGCTCATGGAGGCCCTCTAGTGGCCACAGGGGCCCTGAACTAGAGCTTTGTTCGCTTATGGCTGGGACCCGGCTCTGGCTGCGATACCTGGAGCTCCTAAACACCAATATTCTTCTCACTGATTGCTTGGAGGAAAGGCGTGGAGACCTTTTTTTCTGCAGATGTTAGTGACATTTCTCTTTGGTACATGCTTTCATCTTTCACTGCGGCAAGTAACCTCAATTTCCTGCACTAGCGGTCAGTAGGTGTGACTGACAAAGGCCCGTCCTGACACACCGCACCGCAACGATAATAATAAGGAGAGATCAAATGGCTGGGTTGAGCCTGTCCACTCTACTGGGTGGAGAACACAGAGAACACAATTAAATATGACATTTTCTGCACAGTTTTAGTGCACAGTTTCTTTGCTTTGACATACTGGTTTAAAAAAATTACCACAGACAGCTTTTTATTTTACATTTTGCATTGTATGTGTGTGTAAGAGAGAGAGAGAGAGAGAGAGAGAGAGAGAGAGAGAGAGAGAGAGAGAAAGGGACATACACGCAAGAGAGAAAGAAGAAG
>JBBPCY010121750.1:0-17603 GCA_037974405.1 Brachyalestes nurse | reverse complement strand
TGGAGTTTATAAATTACAGGTTATTACTGGAAGTCTATCAGCCTGGAGTTACAGTGTTAATGTCTATGGTGAGTAAACAGTGGGGGGAAAGCCACCTAAGATTCCATGTACTATAAATCTACAGTACTACTCTATGATATTCTCTAGTAATAAAACTCTTCATTCATTGTAATATGCTGAGAAAGGCAAATGTCAATAAAACATTTCAAATATTTTTTTAAATAAAGACTATTAAGTATATATCATTTTGTAACACAATGCCTGATTTGCTCACTGAGCTGAATAACATTGCAGGGGCACTTTTAAAGGGGGGGTCACCCCTCTTTCCAGGGAGATTTCTGACCCCAGAGGATCCAACTTTACATTTTCACTTTAAATGACAAACATTTCTTACATACAAAATGTACTTCTCTCTCAACACTTGTGTCATCTGGAGTGTCTCCTCCTCTAGAATAAGATCAATTTTTTTTTATTCCATTTCAACCTTAATCTTAATTACAGGTGTTTTGTTTGCAGGTAAAATGGTGCTCTGAAAGTCTTGCCTACAATTCAACTTGTTGTTTATCCACTCTAGTTAACCAGAACACAGAGAGAGATGAGAAATGTGATCTCATGCACCACCAGCTTAAACAGGATCAGGCAGATGAGCTGTGCGTGATATCAGAGCAGCGGCTGCATCACATACTCAGGATAAAGATACAAAAATATACAATTGGAACTTTTTTCTAAGAGTGTCCAAATCAGAGAAAGTATTTCATGTATTTTTTTTTTTCACTCGTTTGTATTTATTGTAGTTATTCAGCGGTTGATTTTTATTTGTTTATTAATTCATTAGTTTGTTTATTTGCATGTTTTATTTTTTACAGCTCCAGTATCAACACCTGTCATAACAAAACAGGGTTCAGGACGTTCCAGACAGTCGTGTTCTCCTCTGTGTTCTGTGAAGTACGGGACGAATGTGAGTTTATCTTGGTATGAAGAGAAAAAGAGAATCTCCAGCATCAATAACTCAGATTCCAGTGGAAATCTCTCTCTCTCTCTAAATATAACCAACCCAGACAATTCTACATACACCTGTGTAGCTGCTAATCCAGTCAGCAACCAAACAACCCAGCTCAACCTCACACAGCTCTGTTCTATTAACACAGGTGGGTCAAGATCGGTGTTGCTCTGCTTTTTGTGTTTTTGCAGCTAATTGTCAAAATACTCTCTTCATATTTGGTGACACAGAGAAGCAGCAGAGCAAACATCACTAATCGCTATCTTATGTTTTACTCCTGCAGATCCACCTGATAGTTTCACACACACATGATTTGTTTATTTGATGATTTACTGCATAAAATACTGTTCTTAAACAAGTACTGTTTTTAAACACCCACAGCACAGAATAATAAACGGGACCCCTACATGACACTGCCTGCTGTTCTGACACCAGTGGGACTAATTGTTGTCCTATCAGTAATTTTATTCACATGTTTATGGAAAAAGAAGAAAAAAGAACAAGGCAAGAAATGCCTCTTTTTTGTTTGATTGGTTATATTTTATTTTAGCAAGTGTTTTTGTATTTGCTTTGTTTTTTTGCTGCCCTTCTATACTGTTCTGTTTTTTATTTTTCTAGATCATGAATACACTAAACTGATTTATACTGAAGTGGAAACAGCTCACGGTTTAAAGGGTTTTCTTGGGGTAAGTGAGGCTCTACTCTGCAATCACACATTTCATCCAGTAACTTTTGGCTGAACATGAGTGTTGTTGCAGTTTGCTTTAATTTTAGTTGGTTGTTCATATTGACATTTTCACGCTATTTGCTTTAAGACAATTTGTAATACTCAGAATATGTCTACAAGAGGACAGATGTTAAAATATAATCCTAGATTTCTATAAACTATGTTCATAAAGTTAATTGAAAAGCAGTTGAACTTTTTCACCTCATGAATGATTTGTTAGAAGACAAGTGTTCTAGTGTTCATTATAGTTTTTGTGGCACTTTGGAGGTCTCTTGGAACCAACATATTTTGAGTAAATAAAGTGAGTTCAGCGTCAAGACTCCTTTGATTAAACAGTGTCAGTGGTGAAGCCTCAGACTTTATTTTAACTAATCAAATGGCAAGTTCGTTTTTTTTTTATTTTATAAACATTAAATTGGAGGCTTGTTTATTGTCTCGTTGATGCTGATTAGATTTAGTTGAAGTCATTCAGTTGTTCCCATTAAAGAATTGTATTTTGGTCCCAGTTACCAGATAAAACGCACACCACTCAAAGAGTAACTTTATTCCTGTCAGTCTGTATTTCTCCTAAAAGTGCTATTGGACATTAGAATAGAATTAGAATTCTATACATGATGACCTAGATGCAACATTAATGAAAGCTACAGTCATTTCACGTTAAAATCAAAGTCAAAGGATCCTGTATGAGCTGTGCGTTTTTACTGAAGTCTACTGTTTACTGAATTACAGGAAAACAGAGCCGGAGTGACAGAAGACCAACAGCTGAACACCTCAGTGGTTTACTCATATAACAGAATATAACTTCACGTCCAAAGTATTCAAGTATTTATACCATTTTTACAGTTTTGTCTAGTTTTTGTTAAGTATTCAACCTGTTTATCACAAATATCTATTATTTATAAACATTTACTTCATTTCTTCTGTATTTCTTTTGTGTATTCTGATTCTGAATTTGATGAAAACGCAAATGTGGTTAAATGTTCATATTAAATGTTTTTTTCAGTTAAATGTGTTTATTTTATATGGACGGTGCAGTCTGTTGGTTTTCTCTAAAAGACAGTAAGTGTAGACTCATTACAGGCTGGTGTTTAGGTAATGAAATGATCTCCTACCTTCAATAATGCAGAGATTATGAGAAGTGCAGTGTTACTGAAACCCAGACAGAAGTTATTTTACTTTAAAAGCAGATGGTGTGTCATTGTATCACCACAGTGTCTTTTATTTGTAAACTGACTGAGTTAAAGCCTTTGGGTAGAGTCATATATACACACTCACTGGAAACGCCCTTAAACTGCTCAAGTGTTCAGAATATCTAGTGTTCTGTGTTCTATAAACACCTGTAGAAACTTTGTATAAATGATCACTTTTTAAATAGACATATTACATGGACACACAGGTGCAGACACATTTGGGAGGAAACTGGTGGTTTGTGAGGGGAAGCCAGGGGGGGACTAGACACTACAAGAGTAAAACGTATCAAACCGAGTATGTGAGGGGTAAGAAAAGACCACCGCTGCTTGCAGCTATTAGAATCAAGATCATATTTAACTTTAAAATCAGTATTGTCCTTTCCCCTGCCCACTACCCACACGTCCAAATAAGAAGAAATAAACGGAAAAAAGTAATGTCCTACTGAAAAAAAAGGCTTTTCCTCCTCTTGGTTAAGTTTCACTTCAGAGGAGATGGTGTCAGGTTCAGTATCAGCACTTGTTCAGGGCAGCGTTGTAACACTGAGTCTCTGAGTCATAACGGGGGTCTGCTGGCTGTCTTTGAATGTGAGATTTTCTGAGTGACAGAAGACAGATTTTTGGTGATCAGCTTTATTTAGTAAGAAGTTACACTTGAGTGAGTCTCCTTGCTTTTATGTGTGAATGTGTGATTTATGGACTGATTCTCTGCTTTTTAGCACCTGCACTAAACGAGGACTCCACATCCCTGCAGGTAATATATTTAATACACAATAAAATAAAATCATAAAATAAAACTAGGAACTAGGTCTCTGAATAAAACTAGGACTGCCTGACAGGAAATAAAAATACAGACAGTCCTCATAGATACATTTGATTTAATTTAGAAAGTAACGAGACAGGTGATGAGTTTTTTATGCCTGTTTATGAGCCTTTATAATTTAAATGAATTAAGACTCGACTGTATGTCTAAACGTTCTAGGCGGATTCTCAATGAGCTGAATGACCGCAACCGTTTTTTATGAACAAAAGCTGGGAGTGGACAGAGGAAAAGTGGGGAGATGGGATAGAGGTGGGATGCAAAAACTTCACAAGACCTGAAAAACTTCACATCACAGAATACAAGTTAAGAGTAAAATGTATTAAATTAGTTAAATTAGAAGAAGGTGGAGCCTCAGTCATGGTCCTCCTCCCCAACCTCACTTATTTCATAACTACATCTGGAGTAGCTGAGACATAACTGAACTCTGACAGGCGTCCATCTACAGTAGATCAAAGGGTGTCAATGTGTATATTTTTTTAACGTTTGGCTTATTGTGAGTCATGTGAGTCCCTACACGGGAGGTAAACAGTGTCAACATTTTCATAATTTCCATAATTTAGTTACTGCATTACTGTCTCTTAATAGACTTTCAGCTGCCTGGTTTGCTGTTGCTGAAACTGTTACCAGAACAGCCCAGCATCAGTTGAACTGCCCTCTTAGTATATAAACACCCGCTTATCTAGTTCATGGTACTGTGAATAGAAGAGAACAGACATGGAAAACAACTCACATTCTTATTCATCCGACAAAAAACACTTCAAGAAAGAATCAAGATAATAGAGACACCTCTGTGTTCTCTTTTATTCTATTTATTTTATTCTATTTTTCTCATGTATATTTTTACATCTCATGTATATTTTTACATTTTTACATCTTTGAAGCTCCATGTTGCTGTGAAATAAATATTGAGGACTGTTTCACTATTAATAAATGTAGTGCTGAACTGCAACACAAAAAAATCATACATCGATTTCATTTTTTTAAAAGTGGGTATTAACCATTACAAACAGCTTCAATCATTTTATAATGAACATAAAATCCCTGTTCAGAAGGTAAACCCACGACACCCCCACCGCAATACACTGAGAACATGATAATGGGAAAGTGGTGAAAGACATTTGTTTGGGGGTTTACTTATTTCTCTACTGTATCTCTGATTTTACAGTCAGAGCAGAAAACGGAGAAGTGAAATGTGTGGAAACCGCAGAAAATAATGAACTTCCACCATGCAGATAAACAATTCAGTGCAGTGAACCTCAAAAATCATCCAAAGAGCCAAGAAGCAGATTGATTGTTTACCTCGTCTTAGAATTAATAATTACAAAAACACAGACTTTTACCACTGTAACAATTTCAGATACTTAATTATTAGGGATTTTCCTGTTAAAAGGATCATATTTACAGAAACGAGCTTCATTCGGCTGTTGCTGATTCTTCACCTTATTTTTACTGTTTACAGTTCACTCACCTGTTTATTTCACACTCTGTACTGCCCCCTCCAACACTCACACATACACACACACACACTGTGGAAAGAAGAGCAGATATAGAATAAGTGATGATGAATCAATAATTTAAACACACAATGTAACTTCTACGTTATGATGATAAGTGTTTGGTGGTCTCTGGTCAAACATGCAGCAGTAAACAGCCCTTCATTCTCACACTAAACGGAAGTGGTAGTGGGTGTCAGTTTAAGAGGGGCCTCATGCTGCCCTTTATACAGTGTTTACAACACCCTATACATGAAATAGGGACAAAATGAGAGTAATGCTGGTGTTCACTGAATTAAAGTATTCGGATTAAAAATCCACATTTGTAAATGGCTAGAAGGTCCACCGTGTGTTAAGTGTTTGAATATTACACATTTCTGTATTTTTTTTTCTAAACGGACATTTATCCCATAATTCACTATAAAGATATCAACACTATTGCAGAAACATGACTCTGAGAAGATACTGAAAATTCCAGATTATTAACATTCTTAAAGAGAAGCAAAAATATTATATATTATTTTATATTCTTATTTAATGTAAAACATGTTATAGAATGTGGTTTATATCATTTTGAAATTATGAAAACATGAGTAAAGACATTTCTCCAAAATGTTCTGTCTTTAAGGCTGATAAACAGCTCATGTTGTTTTTGTACTGTTTTAAATGCAAATTTGAGTTTCTCTTAAGTATGAGTAATGTAAATTAATAGCTGTGTGATTTAAACAACTAATTGTTAAAAAATTAAGAAAGTAAAGTGAAATAACCCTGGACACAAAATATTCTCTGGATGATTTTGTGGTGAGAGTGGACAAAGGCTCTGGTGGAGCTGGGGGGCTCTGCAATCTGTCAGCTGCAGTTCAGTATTTACCACTGGGGGTTTTTAACTATTCTCTAAAGAGACTTCACCTCTAACATTAAACACATGAATATAAAAGAAAATCACTTTTAAATAACTGTTCATCACATATGTAAACAATCCATTATATTTTTACAGCATTCATATTAGTTTATATTCATTATAAAATTATGATGTTTCTAACTAAAGTAGATCTGATTTAAAGTGACTAACAGGTTTTGTTCCACAGTGCATCATATGGGCATGTCCAGCCCTGCCCAGCCCAGCACTGCAGATCAAGAGAGTTTCTGCTCTGACTCGCTCTGGATTTGGAGAGTTAGTGGATCTGCTCTGTAGTTCAGAATGACACATGAAGATGTTCTCCAGCTCCAGGACTCCTCAGGCTCTTGTGTGTGTGTTGTGCTGTAAGTCTGCTTCTTTTTTCTTCTAGTGGAGCCCTGAAGCTCCAGGATGCTCAGTCCGGTCTGAACAGCCTCTATTCAATTCGCTGGAGGCACATACAGTAGAGGAGGACTGACAGAAGGAAAAGCTGTTAGATGAATCAGTCACATTATTATTCCCTTGTCTGCTGTGTAAAGTGTGCAAAGAATGAAAAGAAATGCTATGTCATATGCTATGTGTTGTGTTGTGATTCTTCATGATTAAGTATTGTGAATAATTTAAACAGCTGTAAGGTCTTTTTATAATTAATCTGTATGGGACAATCTTATTTCTCTCCTAAACACACAGCAAGGATCTCATTGTACCTGTAGTAAATGTGTATCTAATTAAGTCATAGTGAAAAGACCTCATTCAGTCCAACATAAGACTCTTTATAAAGCACTGAAACTACAGTGCTTTAAAACTTTTTAAAGCACTGTAAAATCCTCTGTATTTGAGTTTAGACTGAAATGTTTTACTTTCTGTCAGGTCTGCTGCTCTCAACTGGAGAAGAGATCAGACTGCAGGAACTGGAGGGAAACACTGTAACCCTCCATACTGGAATAACTGGAGTTCAGAGTGATGCTCAGATACTGTGGTTCTATGGACCTGAGAAAGATATAAGGATAGTGAACAGTCTTGTCTTTAAAGGAGAGACTAATACAGAATATTACATTGAGAGATTTGGAGACAGACTGCAGCTGGACAGAAACAGTGGATCTTTAACCATCAGAAACATCCGCAGAGAAGATTCTGGAGTTTATAAAATACAGATCATTACTGGAGGGTCCTCAGAATGGAGATTCAGTGTTGATGTCTATGGTGAGTAGCCCCCTGAGAACAGTGTCCTTTACTACAGAGCTCAGCCAGATCAGTCAGAGTTTAACATATACCGGATGATGATGATGCATCCAGTTCTGTTTTTAGATTTTAAAAGAAAATCCAAAAAAGGTGTATTTTACTCCACTACTGAGTTTCCCAATCCTGCCATAACATAACCAAATTTTTCAAATACATTTCTAGTCTTTGTGATTGTCAGTTACTGTTATTAATCAAATTTTAATACACAGAAAAAGTAATGATGGTCTCTGTGTTCATAATTCTACTTCATTTTAAAAAGGTTTTATAAATGTAAAAAGCAAAATGATAAACATTGTAAATGTCTTAGATTTTCAAAAATTAAATAAGTAGTTTCATTTTATTATATACAAAAGAATACAATTATTATTATTGTTATTATTATTATTATTATTATTATTATTATTATTATTATTATTAGGCTGTTAGGGTCCATTGAACTAATTATTAAAGGGGGCATTTGTTTCCCCCAAAAGGTCTAACTTTCAGTTTTTCACTTCGAAAAACAAAAAATGAAAAATCTCAAAACCAAATGCACTGTTCTCCCCCAGCCAGATAAAGATCTGAACCACAGCTGTTCAGTAAAGATTTTTTTAGATTCATCCTGTAAAGTGTCCAACATACCACAGCACAGGACACAGTGTGAACAGCACAAAATTGTTTTCTATACTTTACCCATTCACCAAAGTCAAGCAGCGAACAGCCAGAAACACAATGTGTTGCTGAAGGCTACCTCAGTGGTTCCACTGGCAGACCTGGGATTCAAACCCATGCCCTACCAATTGCACCGGCAACTCCATAACCACCAGGCCACCAGCCGTCCCTTGATTTAATCTGGAGCAAAAACAAAGGGAAACCCTAAAAGTTACCCCACATTATTGTTTTTATAATTTTTCCTGTTTGTGAACTTAGAAGATGAAAAACTGACTTAGGACCCCATACATCAGTAGTGTTTTCTGGAGAATCTCCTGTTTTGGAATAAGAAAAATGTTTTCGTTTCAGGACATATTAACATTAATCTTGTTTAAGTCTGTTTTGTTTGATAATTACTATGGTGATCTGAAAGTCCTGCCCACTCTTCAACCTATTTATATTCTGTTTATTTTAAGTTCTTGAAAGTTTTAAAAGGTTCCTCACACACACATCTCACTTACAGTAATGGATTTTATGAAAACAGAAGTGGTTCTTCTATGGCATTCAAAGAACCCAGTGTGAAACCTTGTCTCTAAGAGTGAGGCAGAGAGATATGTAATGTAGTTAGTGGGTGTTCATATTGGTATTGTTAGTGATTGTATTATTGTACAAAATGTATGTACTGATTTATGTTTTATTTTATTTATTTATTTGGATGCTTTGCATTATATAGGTCCAGTTTCAAAGCCAGTCACAAGAAATCAGATGAGGGAGCTCTCAAAAGAGTCGTGTTCTCCTCTGTGCTCTGTGAGGAACGGGAAGGATGTGAGTTTGTCTTGGTATGAAGAGAAAGAGAGAATCTCCAGCATCAGTAACTCAGATTCCAGTGGAAATCTCTCTCTCTCACTAAATATAACCAACAAAGACAATTCTACTTACACCTGTGTAGCTGCTAATCCAGTCAGTAACCAAACAACCCAGCTCATCCTCACACAACTCTGTTCTATTAACACAGGTGGGTCACTGTTACTCTGTTTTTGTGTAGTTTTTGTTGCTAATGGTCACAATATTCTATTCATATTTGACTCAAAGAAGCAGCAGAGCAAATGTCACAAATTCCTCTCTGATGTTCTAATGATGCAGATCTACCTGATAATTACAAAATGTTCAGATAGAAATGTGTTGTTTACTTCAGCATTTAATGATTAATGGCAGAAAATACTGTTTTTAAACAAATACTGTTTTAAACACACACAGGTCAGAATAATGAACGGGAACCCCTCATAAAACTGACCACTGCTCTGACAGTTGCTGGACTGACTTTTGCTCTATCATTAATAATAGTTTCATGTTTTTGGAAAAAGGAGAAAAAGCATCAAGGCAAGGAATGATTCTTCAGTTTTTGTTTGATTGGTTATATTTCATTAACAGTGTTTTTGTATTTCATTCAGTTTTTATACTTTGCTTCACTTCAATAATCCACTGTTTTTTATGCCTCTAGATCATGAATACACTAAACTGATTTATGCTGAAGTGGAAACACCTCACAGTTTAAAGGGTTTTCTTGGGGTAAGTGAGGCTCTACAGGTTTAATAGTTCATTCCTATCGATCTTACTGTGCTGTAATCAAACACACTTCACCTGCACGGAAACATCTAGTGTCTTCTGACTGAACATGAGCGCCGTTGGAGCTTGCTTTTCTCTGAGTTAGCTGTTCATACTGACGTTTTCACAAGATTTCCTTTAAGGCAGTTTGTATAGCACTGTTTTGTGTCGCTTTGGATGTCTCTTTTAATGCTAATTCTCTTGGATCCAATGAAGTAATGATATATTTCATTGAGTCAAGACACTTTTTGATGAAAAAGCCTCATTCTGGGGAGGAAATACTTTTAAAAATGAATTTAAATTAATTGGCCACAAAGATTCTTTTTACTTTTGTAAAAAACAAATGATGCTAACTAGATTTAGTAATTAGGTGTTCGGTTTTTCAGTGTACAGCTTTGTTGAAGTCATTCGCTCATTCCCATTATAGTATTGTGTTTTGATCCCCATATATAAAAAACAAACCACTCAAACAGTCAGTATGTATTTCTCCTAAACGTTCTGGATATTGTAACTATTTTTCCGGTGAATCTCACACACACACGCAACAACATCTTGTGTGTTCATCACTGCTCTGATAGAACTCTAGACATGATCATTTAGAGGCAACAATAATCAAAGCTACAAGGTTTCAAAGTTAAAGTCAAAGTCACATGATCGTGTATGAGCTGTATGTTTTTACTGAAGTCTACTGTTTATTATATTATAGGAAAATAGAGCCGGAGTGACAGAAGATCAACAGGACAACGCCTTAGTCGTTTATTCATCTATCAGAACGTAACCACCACGTTTTTATAACATTTTTACAGTTTTATCTTGTTTTAATTAAGTATTCTTTATCACAAGTATTTACTGATTATAAACATCTGTATTCTGTGTTTATTCTGTGAAACTTACAAATTTGATAAAAACACCAAAGTATTAAATCTTTTTAAAAATAGTTGTGATTAAATGTGTTTATTTTAAATGAATGGTGCAGTCTGCTAAATTTGGTTACTCCTGTCTGAATATGCACAATCAGTTTAAGCATGGATTTATTTCCCCCCCAGTGAACCCCTGATCATATTTGATCATATCTCTGATCATATAAAAGTGGAATTTTCAAACCAAATTTCATGTAAACCTTAAGTAATGGCCTTTTTGAAAAAAAATTTGTGTGATTCTGTAAAAGACGGTAAGCTTGTGTTTTAGTTTGCTTAATGAAATGATCTCCAGCCTTCACTGATACAGAGATCATGAGAGGTGAAGTTTTCCTTGAACCTGGACAGAAATTATTGCACGCACACCCAGGTGCAGACATGTAGGGGAGACCGGGGTTGGTTGTCACACTTTTACTTACATTTAATTTCTGCCAAAACTGTGTGTAGTAAAAAATTCCCTTTCTGTACACAATTAATGCTTAATGTGTCAGGTACAAATGGATAGTCCTTGCTCTGGTAGAATGAATTCTCTTCAAAAGACTCAAACCCTCACACATACACACTTCCAGTGATCTGCTGCGTTGGCATGGAGTAAAAACCTGACCTCTTTCTATTTCTCAAATGCCTGAAAAGTGTTGCCAGTTGCTGCACATTTCTTCTGCAATGCCTGTAAATATGTGCCCTAATAATTCCTGTAGAAAATTCACAATGAGTGCTTTAACCAATAACTAAATATACATTAGAAAGGCGTTGCTTTCTGCAGAGTGAAAATGATACCTAATGTGGTTTATTCTAAATAGGTCAGGATGTATGAGGGGCTTCAGCAAATGATTGTGGCTTGACTGGAAATAGGTGTGAAAACGTGCATTAACGGGTTTTGTGGTGCCAATTCCTGTTTATCTGTGGCCTCTAAGCACATACCAGCCTGATGTTTAGGCCACACTGAAAGCTTTACCTTTATAAGTTGCAGGTCACAGGCTGCAGGCTGTTTATCATAGTTTTCAATACTCAACTCACCGCGTTCATATCTTTGATTCTAACATGAAGCAGCTCATCAGCTTCTTACCAAGCCCTTCACAGATGAATGTTTAGGTGACAGAATGAGGTGGAAAGTTTTTGATAATAATTGGATTTATTCTGCTGTACAGAAAGAACAGATCATAAATAAATCATATGGTATCAAACAGAAGTTATTAAAGTACATTCTATTGCCAAAAGTACTGGGACACCTTACACACACATGAATTTTAATGATATTTCACTTTTAAACCATAAGCTTTAATACAGAGTAAGCCCACTCTTTGGAACTTCAGCTCTTCTGGGAAGGCTGTCCACAAGGTTTAGGAGTGTGTTGATAAGAATTGTTGACCATTCTCCCAGGAGAGCTTTTGTGAGTTCAGGCACGTATGGCCTGGCTCACAATTTTCGCTCTAATTAATCCCAAGGATGTTTCACTGGAACTAAGGAGCCAAGCCCAACCCCTGAAAAGCACAATGCAGTGAGACAAGTACCGTTCTCCTGATAACTGCCAAACCCACACTCGACCATCAGATTGCCACACAGAGAAGCGTGATTCGTCATTCCAGAGAACACGTCTCCACTGCTCTAGAGTCCAGTGGAAGTGTGCTTTACGGCACTGCATCCGTCGCTTTGCATTGCACTTGGTTATATAAAGCTTGGATGCAGCTGCTCAGCCATAGAAACCCATTCCATGAAGCTCTCTACGCACTCTCTATGTATGTTAATTAATCTGAAGGCCACACATAGTTTGGAGGTCTGTAGCCATAGACTCTGCAGACAGTTGGTGACTTCTGTACATTGTGCGCCTCAGCATGCGCTGTTACAGCTCTGTAATTTACATGGCCTACCACTTCGTAGCTGAGTTGCTTCCATTTTGTTATAATACCAACAGTTGACCATTGAATATCAAATAAATTTTAGTAGTGAGGAAATTTCACAAATTGACTTTTTGTTCATGCTTGAATTCACTGAGCTTCTGAGAGTGACCCATTCTTTCACAAATGTTTGTAGAAGCAATCTGCATGCCTAGGTGCTTGAGTTTATACACCTGTGGCCATGGAAGTGACGGTAGCTCCTGACTTCAATGATTTGGAGGGGTGTCCCAATACTTTTGTCAATATAGTGAATATCTGTCTGCTTTTAAAAGTAATAACTAGGAGAGTTATTTGTCATTGGTGAGTTATTTTAGAGCTTCCACTCAGTTCTGTACAGCTTTACTGAATGATAAATCTTCTAAAGTAATGTTTCATCCACACACTGTACTCAGTTATTGAACTTGTCTCAACTGTGACTGTGGTTTGTGTCTCATCAACACTCAGCAGGTGATGAAGTTTGGATATCTGAGATATTTTAGCTCTTTGGGACGATAAACTTTGTGAATGCTCAGAAACCTGAACTCACACAAATTATGAAGATAGCTCAAGGAGGCAGCAGCACTCCAGCTATCACCCATCTGTCCACATGTAAAGCACCAGAGATGCCAGCATAATACTGATAGAGAAATGGGAGGGAGCTTATGAAAAAAAGGCGCTAATGTTGTTGTAGTAATTTTTGCAGTGACAATCATGTGACCACCTAAATTACCTTCTAACGTTCTAAACCTGTTGACTGGGGTGATGAAGACCACCTACTTGGTTAATTAGGTCACATAAACCTAATTTTTGGGTCACAGTTTGTTTGTCATAATAGACTGCACTATGTTATAGACGTCTTTTGTGTATATTTGTCTGATTTGTGTTTTTCTATGGCTGTGTTAGCCCACTGTGCTCATATGTGTGCACTATGGGTACATGAGAGAAGGCTTGGGGACACACAACAGAGTAGTTTACCACAGTTTCTATGTGTGTAACCAGATCAGTACCAACACCTTTGAAAAGATGGAACACAGACCAATATGTGCTGACAGAAACATATAAGATTAAATAACCTATTGGTGAGATGTCATTCTCCATACATAGTGTTCATATAAGAGACTGTGTGAGTGTGTATATGATCTCTCTGATATATGTGATGATTCATTTACAAATAACTATTGTTATGTAGAAGCCACATATGTGTGACCAGGCTGGAGGGCTATAATAAACAGGGTGGGGCTGGATCAAGAGGGATACACACAGAGGGAGCTGAGGATTAGATGTGTTCAGACGAAATGTCTGTCTAACCCTAACCTGTGTTGAGTGACCCAGTACAGCTGGAGCACTTTAAAACACAGTGTAAAGTGTAAAGTGCAGTTATGAGTCACTAAGGCTGTACATGTACATGTTTCTGTTGCTGGTAAGGCCACCCATCTATTCACTGACTTCACGTCTCACAGCTCAACGGGAAATGGTGGTTAACGTGTGAATAAAAGAGAAAGTGTGAAAGGAAACACACAGTCAGTTCAGGTTCACCCTTTTTATTAGTTTGAGGAAGAATCTGTGACGGGTCTTGAGTTCACCGTAATGCAGAGAGGTTCAAACAATTGAACAGAAGACATGAAGGAAAGTATTTTGCATGATTGGCTCGCTGTCAGTCATGTGATGCTGCACACTGAACGTAAACAGTGTCTTTAATTGTTTAATGGATCTCCATTATTGAGTTATGGTGTGACTGTCTCTTAATACACTTTTAACTGTCTAGTTTGCATCGGTTAAACTGGTTTGTTAATTTAGAAACACCTGGTTTGTTAATTTAGAAACACCTGCTCATCTTTAGTTAAGCGTCGCATTACTGAGGATCCAAGAGAAAGGACATGGAAAACAGCACACATTCTATTTTATTCTCTAACAAAAGGTAGTTCATTAATTAGAGACATTCAAACTTTTTTTCTCTTTGACTACTAGGGCATTAACACAAAAGTCGACTAGTCGACTTCAGAGGCACTAGTCGAGAGTTTTTTCCTCTTTCTGTGCAGGCTTGTACACGCAATGCAGTCTCTGCCTCTGATTGGCTGACGCTGACACGCGTTCCGTGACTTAAAAAATCTGGAGTCGTTAATGCCCTATTGACTGCGTATTCATCTTTTTTCTAGACGATAACTGCGATCATCACTGTTGTTCAAGCTTGTTTTGAGATGTTCAGACTTGTGAGCTTCCTAAATCATTGTAGGTTCTTCAGTGCTGTGACATAACCAGTGTGTGCTCTTCCACTAAACATGTAAAGTATGTAATGTGTAGAAAAACACACTCCATGTCTGTCTACAACTAAGCATAAAAAGCTGTTAGATAAGGGACCTGGAGCAGAACGCAGGAGGTTCAGACCATTTTGTCATACATGAACAAACCACAGCATGAATAGCACAAAATTCTTTCCCTGCATTTCACCCACTGACCAAGTGAAGCAGCAGGCAGTCAGGAACACATTGTGCAGAGAGCAGTTTGTGGGGACGGCACCTCAGTGGTGCCACTAGCGGTCTTGGGAATTGAACCTACAGCTTCCTGATCACAGGGTGAACACACTAAACACTAGGCTACCAGCTTCCCCCGGTAGGAGAGGTGAGAGGCGGAGAGGTGAGAGATAAGTAGAGGACATCAGGAATAACATCTGTCCTTTAATATCAGGACAGTCTTACTCTCAAAAACGCATCTTTGTTTAACATGACTGTTATTGGAATTATGAGAAAAACTGCAGAACTAAATAAAACAGTACAAGCTTATCATCATGCATGTTCAATGCTGGTCTCACTCATACAATGAGAGATCAGTGCGTGGTGAAGGGAACTGAAAGAGATGTTTTTTTCACAGGCTGTAATATGAGAAGTGGTACACATAGTACCAGGAAATCGAAAGGGAGAGGGAGGGAGAGAGAGAAACAGAGAGAGAAATAGTACAAGGGTGGGGGGGCAAGCAGGGACAGAGAGAGAGAGTGTGTGTGTATGTACATCTATGTGTACATATATTTGTGTGTGTGTGTGTGCGTGTGAGTATGTGTGTGTTTAGATAGATAGAACTATACATATATATATATATACACACATACAGTACTGTGCAAACCTTTCAGAGGTCCTCCATAATCTCTGTGAACTCACCATATTCAGGATCATTATCTCACTGTGACTGTTATCTGTTATCATTACATCTGACTGTTTACAGTACATGTGACTGGAGTGTTTACAGTACATGTGACTGGAGGGTTGCTGGGTTGCTTGTTTCTTCTTCTTTTCATGAATGTTGTGTGAATCAACACAAACTTCGGTACAATTACAAACACTTTTAACCCTTTCATAATAAACATAAAACATAATAAAAATAAAAACATAGCCCCCCCACCTATATTGCTGATTATTAATTAAAATTTTCTGTTGTTTGGGGGAGCTGACGGGATTCCGCGCCGGCCCACAATTACGTGGCCAGCCCAAAATTACCATCGGCCCACCAGTACGCTCAATGGCTAGTCCGGCACTGACTCCGATCCTTTAGCGTCTGCAACACCTTGATGCGGATGTTCTATGAATCTGTAGTGGCCTGTGCCATTTTCTATGCTGTGGTGTGCTGGGGTGGCAGCATGAAAGTGGCAGAAATGAAGAGACTCAACAAACTTATCAAGAAAGCTCAGTGGTGTGCAAGGAAATGGACGATGTGGAAACTGTGGCAGAAAAGGGAACATTGTCTAGACTTCAGTGCATAATGGACAATGCTGATCACACACTCCACAGTCTGGTGGCAAAAATGAGAAGCACTTTTAGCCACAGACTCACCAGTTTAAAGTATTCCACTGAACGCCACAGAAAATCCTTCCTTCCCACTGCCATCAGACTCTACAACTACTCCCTTAGTCACACAATTATCGGTGCCGTAGACTGTTGCTTCTTCTTTTATACTTTTTATATGCATTATTTTGCTGTGATGTGCAACAGTCTACCATGTGCAGTGTTCCTGTTGGGTCTTAATACATTATTATGTACAGTGCAGTTTCATGTGCAGTTGTCTTACTATGTGCAATGTTTTCAAAATGGGTGCTAAATCACATCATTACTTGCAATTTCTTACGTGCTATAGTCTTCATGTGCAATATCACTTCTTATATCAATATTACTTTTTATTACTTAATATTACTACTGGATTCTCTACTAAGTGCAATAACTTACTCCAACTACCATTTGTGTTGGTAGACTATACTCAACTGTGTTACCTATCTATAGATTTTTTATTTAGATTATATTTAGACTTGAATTCTTATATTGTTCTTGTCTTTGTGTCTTTGCATTACATAAGCAGTTTCCTCTGGCATCAATAAAGTTTTAGGGAAAAGTTTTTAGTGAAAGATGTATTCACTGACTGTTTTATTTATTTTATTTATTTTCATTTTTTTACATATTATAGGTCCAGTATCGAAGCCAGTCATAATAAATTGGATAAAATAAGTATTCAGAATATTCCAGAGAGTCATGCTCTTCTCTGTGCTCTGTGGAAAATGGGAAGGATGTGAGTTTATCCTGGTATAAAGAGAAAGAGAGAATCTCCAGCATCAGTAACTCAGATTCCAGTGGAAATCTCTCTCTCATTCTAAATATAACCAATCCAGATATTTCTACTTACACCTGTGTAGCTGCTAATCCAGTCAGCAACCAAACAACCCAGCTCATCCTCGCACAGCTCTGTTCTAACACAGGTGGGTCAATATCAGTGTTAGTCTGTTTTTGTGTGTTTATGCTGCTAATGGTCACAATATTCATGTAATTGGTGACACAAAGAAACAGCAGAGCAAACGTCACTAGTTCTTCTCTGCTGTTCTACTGATGCAGATCCACATGATAATGACAGAGCTTTCATGTACAAATGTTTTGTGTACTTCAGTATTTGATTATGTAGCAGAAAATGTTGTAAACACTTACAGATCAAAATAATAAACCGGACCCAATTATATAACTCAAGGACTGATTCTTGTTCTATCAATAATTTTATTTACATGTTATTGGAATATGAAAATTCATCTAGGCAAGAAATAATTCTTTAGTTTTTGCTTCTTGGGTTATATTATACTTTTGTTATACTGAAGCTTCAGCAATATAACACACATGATGTTACATAATTTTCTATCTGTTATCACCCAGTTTAAAAGTAGACTCAAGACACATCTCTTT
>JBBPCY010121724.1:0-17605 GCA_037974405.1 Brachyalestes nurse | reverse complement strand
AGAGAGAGGGGGGGGGGGGGGCAATAATATTATGGAATAATATGGAAGAAAAGTCATATCACAATAATAGCTCAACATAATGCAATCAAGATATGTCTCACAAATGTCCTGTTAATGCATAACCATAAAAGAAATATCAAATGTGGATCGATCATGTCTGCCCACACCCAGTTCGTTTAATAAAGTCAATATCTGTACAGACAGTCTAGTATGTGGGGTCAGATCACCAAAATCACAAAAAGGATTCATAGACAATATTGTGAAGCCTTGGATAGGAAGAAATCCTTGAACTGTTCTGAACAAATCTTCTTCTTTGCTCAGGCACTAATCACACACCACAATGCTTACCACATCTTGTGGAAAGCAAATGTCACTGCTTTATTTGGGTTACGAGGCATTCTGGGTGCTGTAGTACTCCAGGACCCCTGCTGGGACTTCACTCAGGCCTCTGTTTTACTTCTTTATCTGGTTGGAAAGTGCTGAATCATTCCTCATTCCTTTTTTTTCTTCATCTCACATGGCTGGCTGTGACAGTGCAATCTCTCCTAATCATCATTTCCTCTGAGACTAATATCGCCTGCCAGCACATAAGTCTGTTAGGCTGAGCCTTGAGTTGACTGTGACATATGACTGGACCATTCAACTGTTTGTCATCTGTCAGAAATAACAGGCTGATCTGGGACACTGTAGCTTTTAGAAGCTGTCTTTAACACACTGCTCCCTTTTGCGGGCTTAATTTGTCCTTTGCATCTTAAAAGACTTTGCTTCTTTTACATGAAGTTACAGCTGAGAGTGAACTGCTGATTATCAGCTACTGTCATTTTCACAGGGAGTGGATGAAAGGATGTCCTTGTTTATATAGATGCTAAATCCTGTACTATAAGGCACCAAAACATCTTGCGAGGCACCAAAATGTCTTCTATTGTGTGTTTTCAGGTGAATTTTGTGGTGTGTCAGCTGTGTGCGCTCCTCACCGCCTTCTGGTTCCGCCTCTACCTGCATCCCAGTAAGACCAGTCCCTTCGTCCGGCATGTGGTGGCCACCCTGCTGGGCTTATACTTTGCCCTCTTCTGCTTTGGCTGGTGAGTCTCCTCTTCCATCGCAGAGAGCTACAGCCAGCAGGGAGTCTAGAACCACTGCTTGTCTGTGGACTGTTTTTTGGAAGAGTCTGAGGTTTACTGATGAAATTAAACATAAACTAACAGTCAAGATATTTCTTTTTGAAAATTTCAATACAACATTAGGAAAATTAGGCCAAAGGTTTTCTATTTTCAGTTTATTAAAGTTCGGCCTGTTTTCAGTTTATTAATGTTTTCAAGATAATGAAAGTACAATATTTGAAATCCCATTTATAGTGTCAAAAACCTATGCTCCAGTCTGAGGCTAACATGGATTTAACAGTATGATATGTTGTGCTGTGGGATCTTACATTATTATTAGGGGTATCATGCGATTATGTAATTATGTAATTAATTACATGCTCTAGTCGCACACATTTTAGCTGTAAAAGTATTTAAAAATGTAGATGAATTTGGAGATCTGAGTGAAATCAACATTACAGACTTTCAACAGCTCGTACTCCTATCAGCAGTTCCATCTTTCTGTTTAAACGTAAACTTTCCACTCACTGGGACGAGCAGTGCGTTCTCGCCTGTGGCCAGTATACGGAGCGCCAGTGCGATTAATCAGCGGTATTTTTTTAACACATTATTGTTTCTGTAATTCATTGTAGCAGAATTAGCGTGTTCTATTGTGCGTAGTGTGTTAGCCTGAAGTAGCATATTAGCTTGTTTCTAGAGAGTAAGATTGGAACACTATAAAACAAAATTTTTGTCTTGAATATTGGTATTAAATGCTCCAAAACATAAAAAATAGAACAACAGATAACATGTTAACATTAAACGCCTTTTCAGCCACTCCATATTTTTTACCGTGTTGAAAAATGTATCAGCACTGTATCGTATTGAATCAAATTCTGAATTTTGTGAATAATTACATCCCTACAAATTGAAAAAGTTAATAACAATACAGTGATAATGATACTATATGATCCACTGAGGTCTAATATAATACAATCTGTTGTATTTTCCTTTCTTTTGAAATTCCTTTGACCCAAAATAGCTGAATGCTATTTTGTCCTGACATCACAAGGAGGATAAAATGTTTGGAGCATGGTGTTATTACAGTAACTGGTTAGAAAATAAAACAAGTACTTGAAAAAAGAAACAATTCTACAAGTAAGTAGTTGGTTTTTCAGTTGGTTTTCACAAAGACAAATGGCAAGATCTAAGCATCTTTCTTCTTAACATGTTGAAAAAATGTTGAGACTAGGTGATGTGACAGGTCATGTAAATAAAAACCTAAATTACACTTGATGCTTGTGTGTATTTATATATTTTGTAACATGACCTCACAAAGCACTTTAAATCTCTAAACATTTGCCTTTGATCTCCTGTGAAATGTGCTGTCCCTGCCAATAGCGTAACACATCTTTTGTAAACACTGAGGCTGTTTTGCGGATGATTCACGAAGGCAAATGGTTCCAAAACATCTGTAGTGCCGTAGATCATTTTTAGTGGTGCAGTTAGGATGGGTGAAGGCCGGGTTGGGTTCTACAGCAGGCCTTATGCTATTTACAGAGCAAAGGCGAAGCTGTGCTGATAATGTTACATAAATTGGAATCTTTGTCCTGTGTACCCCCAGTGTTCTCAAGGCTGCATCGATGTTTGAGCAACTGTGGCGATCTTTAACTTGTTAGCAGATGTGATTTGATAGAACCAACAGATCAATATGGTTTGCTCATGTTAATAAGGCATGGATGAAGTCTAATTAGTTGCAACATGTTTACAGACCCTTATTAAAGCATCACAGGTCTTGCAAGATGTGCAGATGTGTGTGTTCGGGTATGTGTCTCTCTCTCCTAGAGCAGGCGTGTGGGTGTGGCATATATTGATATATTTTCATACTTTAGTTCACAAAGTTGGGTAAAAAAAAGGGCCGGGTTTACACACACACACACACACCACACACACACACACACACACACACACACACACACACACACACACAAACACACATGGTGGTGGTAGCTCAGTGGGTAAGACACTTGCCTTTGGACCAAGGGGTCATGGGTTCGAATCCTACCTTCAGCACACCACCAGTGGGTGCCTGAGCAAGACCCAGGGAGACTGCCCCCTGTAGTCAGGGAATGGAAGTCGCTTTGGACAAAAGCGTCTGATAAATGCCGTAAATGTAAACATAAGTGTGCTCTAATGATCCAGTCCAGTCATCTCAGTGTTCAGTGTTGTGACACTAAGACGAGATGAGAGGAGCTGACTGTACTGGTTAACTAGAGCACACTTAATCATGCCTACTAATAATATATAATATATAATATATAATATAATAATATATAATATAAATTATCAGTAGGTATGGTTTAGTGTGCCTAAGTGATTCAGTGCAGTCAGCTCCTGTGAAGTATAATTATCGCAACACGTAGTGACTTGAATGGCTCAAATGTAAAAAAAAAAAAAAAAGTGTAAATGTACTCATTATAAAATTGCTTATCTTGAAGAAATCAGACAAAGCAATCTGCTTTTGAGCTTTGCCTTATGTGTGTGCCTTGTGTGGTATCATGTGTGAGCACACATGTAATATTCTTTCTCTGCGTTTAACCCATTCACCAAATAAGCTAGGAAAGCGGTGCCCAGGGAGCAGTGTGTGGTCACGGTATTTCTCTCAAAGGTACCTCAGTGGTGCCACTAGCAGTTTTGGGATTAGAACCCACAACCTTCCGATCACAAGGGCAGCTCCCTAACCACCATCTCAGATGCTCAGCGATGTTGGAATAATATCAACACTGGCACATAACTGCTTAAAATGAGTAGTGTTTATTGACTTGACTTGAAATCCGATCGTTATTGATCAGTATTTTATGTATTTATTGTACCCAGGAACAGCACTCAGAGATGTTTATTTGTAACTGGGTGACTGTGGTAAAATGTCTATCTGCATTCTTCTCATTTTACTACATTTACAACTCTATGAAGAATGTTTGATTTCTTTCCAGACAAGAAAAAGAACTCAATGGTGAATATCAGTCTCATATTATAGATTTATACTGTTTTTTTAATGAACTGATAATTGAAACATTGACATGAATAAAAGGCACATTTTGAGCACTTTCATTTTTGTTGTGTTGGTAATGTGTTATGTGTTGAACCAAGACATTCTACTGAACTCAATTGAGAAATTATGGTGACAGTTCATTACAGTCTCATACATACTGGGGGTCATTAGCAGCCCAACACCTGGGTGGTGCTGTGTTTCATGCCATGGTGCTGTAACAGTGCACAAATATTTTACTGATGATAAGAAAAATCTTTACACATATTTACACAAAATGATGAACTAGACAGGGCACAGTGTGCATGGGTTGCTAGTGATTGGATCAGTATATATTTTAAGGGTTAAACAGCTTTGCTAAGTGCAAGAAATTGGTGCACTTAGAGGAGCAGCGCCAAGGACACCAAGGAGGATTCTGCTCCCAGTAATGTGTTCCATTACACCTTTAAGCCACTGCAAATTATGCAGAGACAGATCATTCACAGTAAACTGCATGTCAGAACAGATGGTGTGCAGTATAAGGACTAATGGAAATCATGTTTTACATTATATATCTATAGAGCATGACAGTCAGACTTTCAACAAGATCACAGGATCGCAGGTTTTTGAGATGATCAGTTATTTAAGATGAGCACAACTGTTTTCCACATCCATATGATTTACAAGTATTTTCTATCACAACTAGGAGAATGTGAATTTGGTTATCAGTTGAGTTGAGGCAAATGAATATTAAAAAACAAAAGATATCTTTAAACTTGTTTGTGCAGCACATTCACAGGGTATTGTGATATGAGGAGATTGAAATCTTAGATTTACTTGATTTTCTATGTGGCTGATTCTAGGTAGCTGTAGATATTTGGGTGTGTGTCCATATACCAGTGCAGTATTTCATGTTAGTGTAACATAGTGTCAGCTACAAAAGATAACTGGCAAGTCAGTTTGGCCACTTTAGGATTGTAATACATATACAGCTGTAATGCATATTATAAATTTAGTTTACTTCAGTTATTTTACTGTCTGCTAAAATTCTTTGATCATGACCCCTTGTTATAACCATCTTGCTATAATTTCATGCTTTCTTGTTTGTTTGCATTTATTTTAAGGATTTCTTGTGTATTTCCCTGCTCAAGTAAAAGGCTTTAAACAGTTTGCACAGGAACCTAAGACTTTTGCACAGTACTGTATTCCCGTCTAAAGGTACAGTAACAGAACCAGCCTGTTTAATTCTGACTCATGCAGCAGATGGGTTAGAGGGTAGGACCTGGTGGTGTGTTGTAGATGTATCCAAAAATGACATGAATGGAGATACAGTGTAGGACTTTCAAGCAATCTGGCAACTCCGTGTATAGCATGTCTACTCTGCTCCTTTTCTCAGTCAGCACAGGGCTAAGAGACCAGGCAGGAGGGAGTGACTGAAATGGAGCACAGAGACACTTTAGCTGTAGCTGTCTGCCTATATGTTCTCTTTTTGTTTATGAAGGGTTTAAAGATGGGAGAGCTGGAAGTATTGATGAGTCCAGGGAGTTTTAGTGACACTCCCACTGGCTACCTGGCTCCCATGAAGAACGTACCCTGATGGATACATACCTAGTTTTGTTAGGTGCTGTTAGAAGTCTTATTATAATTTTACTTAACTTTGTATTTCATTTACCTGGTGTAGATATTTATGTGAAATTATATAGTTATACAGTTACTGTAAATCCCATTCACATAGTGTTAAATGACTTGTTGGCCTTTGTGTTAGTTGATGCCCAAGAAGGACAGAGTCCTGAAATGCCCTCGTTGCGTCGGCCTAAATAATATTCCATTAAAAATGTATTTTGTTGGCAGAGGCTGAGCTGCTTCCACTTTTACCTCTCGGAGAGAAAGCCAGGAGCTTGGTGTTGTTCAGAAAAGTGTTACAGTAAGACAGAGGCTGGCTTTTTTCACAAGCAGTGAAAGTTTAACACTTTCTAGAAACAACTGTGTGCATCTGTGTGGCTTGATATCTTCACGTCTGTGATTACAGTGCCGTGTGTGTCTGATACAGCTCTTTTTTGTTCTCTCTGTCAGGTATGCGCTTCATTTTCTGGTTCAGAGTGGCATCACCTATGGCATCATGATCTTGGCTGGAGCTGAACACATGCACAAGTGAGTAACCATCACCTTTATGCTGCATAATCACAGCTGGGATGCAGTTAACAGCAAACCTTCTGCTTTCCTCTTTATGTTTCTATATTTATAAGCTGCTCTGGGGTGCAGCTTTAATATGAGATCCACTGTATAGCACAACCATAAGTTTATAATTGTGAGTTAACGGAGTTTGTGGTTTTTGTTGTTAGAATTTGAAACAGGGATGACACATATCTGATTTTACATGCTGCAAATAAAAGTAGTTCCAAAAAACAGCTCTATAGATCTTCAGTGATTACAGTGGGAGCAGTTTGGTTTAGACATTGTGGTTTATACTGTTCACTTCAGTAATCAGTTGGATAAAAATGATGCATTGGCTAATTTCCGCATCAATAAATTAGAATGCATCTGCAGTCGGGAAGCTGAAAGACAAAATTGGGTTGGTGTTTGATTATTTGTGTGGCATGTTCATTGTTTTTATAGCACTTTTGTAATCCTCCTAAGTTAAATTAGGAAACAGCAAGTCCACATGCTAAACTGAGGTCAGATTTTTGTATGACCTTTGTGTAGCAGTTAGTTGATCAAGAATATGAATTCAGCCCTTTATTATCAGCTAGAGAGAATGAAGCTGTTTTGTATAGATTAAATCGATGAAATTCCATTTTAAAATAAAGAGCAGTGAGTTTTATCGTCGATGAATTGGGTTTGTGTTGTTGCGCACTACATTACTGATCTGGCTTCAAGAAAGAAAGAGAGTCAATCATGGCAGAGGTGGAGAAAACTGTTTGGACCCAAGCAATCTGTAATGTTTTTTGTTGTGTTTTGAGGAAAATGATGGAAATAAACTTTTATTTTTGGATTTTAATCCGTTCATTGATCAGTAAATAACAGATTAATCATCAGGAAAGGTATTGATCCAGTCCTGCCGCTCTCTCATCCGGACTGGCATTATGAGGCAGAAAACTGGCCAAGTAATATTTACACTGAGGAAGAGCTTCCTCAGCTTTCTGTTTAAATGACAATGAAATCGTATTATTGTAATTGTAGTGAAGGAGAGTGAGGAGCAAGAAAACAAGGCCGAAACAGAGGCAGAATAAAGAGGAACTTGGATAGTCTGAAGAGCAGGAAACACATTTGTGAAACGCAAATCGCTCAAGCAGGACAGAGTTCAGCTGAAGAACTGAAACAATTTAAAGGTGTACCGCAATTTTAAGTGATTACACAACAAGATCTGGGAATTTAATTTAGGACGAACCTGTAATGTGCCATGTGAGTGACTGGCTTTGTGTAAATGACTGAACTCTTATTTTACTAGACTTTCAGTAATATCAGTCTTATTTAAACTGACATTACAGTAATGCAGTGACAGAACCTGGTTATAAACACAGCCATGGAATGAGCTGTTATTGTTGCATAGGATGCCATGTGCTCTGACCTCAACATTCAGGATGTGATGTTTCCAGAAGATAGGTTTAATCCAGACCCAAGGAAGTGCTGTTACTTTGGTTAAACAATGACTTAAAAGTAAAGGCATGTTTCAAAAAAGTCCAAGGTCGAAAGAAAAACATACTAAGTGGCTTATAAAACTGCAGTGGAAATTTTTATGCACCAGTTTAGAAACTGAAATGTGTTTGGTGTTGAAACTGAACATAAAGTAGTAAGTAATTGAATATATTTGTCTAATGTAACTGAGTATAAAGCGGACTTTGCTCACAAATGTAATTGAGTTCAGTCGACATCAGTCAAGTCCCTCATTTCAAATACATGTTATTAAAGAACCTCAAACTAGTCCCCCTCAAATAGTAAATAAGGTAGATCTAATCAGTCCGTGAATAATGAGCGAGTGAGAGCAGCCATTGCTAATGTGGAGCTGCAGCTGATGTGGGCAGATCTGGAGCAGAATAAGTGATGTTGGAGGCCTGTAGCTCGGAGCCTTGCAGGTACGTTCTGATTCCAGGTCATTACTGTCTCCCGCTGACAGCTGGAAGATGTGAAACAGCAGCTCAGTCACCAACTGAAGCGAGAAGTTGAGACCGCTAGAGCTCGAAATATTTCGGACAGGACCCGACTGCATCCTTAGTCATTTTGACTTTTACTCCATTGAAAGTCTGGTTCAGACTGGATTTTCGCTCAGGTTTGGATTCTAAACTTGGTGCTGTTGGGTGAGTCAGACTCAGACAGAATGTTCCTGGAAAATATTTGGGTACGCACCAAGATTTCAGGCCTGATTAAAGCTCTAACTTTGCCCTTTGAGGTTCTTTTTGTAGGCTTTAACAATGAGTGACCGTGCTTAGTGCTCATGGTATGAAGCCACATCATCAAATGGTTGGGGTCATTTCATTTTTAAATTAGTTTTGGAGCAGCTCGTGGACTGGTGGTTAGGGATCTGCCCCTATGATCAGAAGGTAGTGGGTTCAAATCCCAGGACTGCCTGTGGGACCACTGAGGTACCATCGAGCAAAGTACTGTCCCCCACACTGCTCCTTGGGTGCCACACTGGTGGCTGCCCACTGCTTCACTTGGTCAATAGGTTATTTGCAGAGGAAGACATTGTTTGCTGTGCTGTGGTGTTTTGCACTTTACACTGAGGTCAACATTCTCTGATTTTTAGCATTTTCAGTTTGTGGATAGTGATGGTCTGGATGAAGGATAGGTCAACCAAATGAGGCTGCTTTTAATGGTTTCTAAAAGAATAAAAAGGGTATAACATCTCATTAGCACTGTATGTGCCCTGTGCTTTTGGGTGTAAAACAACCACTATGAGTAATCAGTACCTAAGAAAGGTGAGGCAGCCAAGGTCACTGACCGTTTCACACACTTCCACTGCTCAATGGAAAATGCTGACCACACACACCTACTTTCATGGAATTCATTATGCTCTTCACTCACAACAGCAGTCCCTGGGGACCTGTGCTCCATGCGTCATCAGCAGCATGACCACGTGTGTGTCTGTGTGTCTGTGTGAGAAGAAGGCAAATTTAGAAGGGAGAAATCTGCAAAATATCTTGTTTTCCTGCACACTCTCTTTTTCACCTCTCGTCTCCCCTAAGGGGAGTGATTGAATATGTAGCGCCGCAAATGTTCCTGCATCACTCCACTTGGATAGAAGTGAGCATTTCGAACACTTGGCTGGATTTAATGGTTTTAGAGCCTCGGGCAAAGTCCGGATTCAGATGCTCCTTAAATTAGAATTCGCACCTATACCTCCCTTTTAAAGTGACTTGTAAAATGAATGCTCTTTTTTATTTTATATACAGTGATAACTTTCTACAGTTCAGAATTCATATTCTTCACTCTACACTACATTTTTATTAAATATTTCATGGACTTAGGGAACAAGAAGCTATGCCTTTTATTAAGTTATTAAATCATAGATAATGTACTGCAATTATCCATTTACAGTATTTTTCTCTGTCTTTAATTTCTAGTGTTAACCACCAGGAAAGTAAATGATTATTTGAATTGCACAGGGTGATAGTAGAGTCGTTTTATACATTTATCTGTAGCCAAATTGTTTTTAATATCACTGAAACCATTAATTCTCTTCTTGAGTTTCTGCACAAAATAAATCCACAGGCTGCTAGGAGCTTTCTCTCTACATACTTTACTGCTCACTTGCCTGCCCTCACACAGAAGCACAATCATGTAACATAGAATAGTCCGTTGCAGCATGGGGGCTGTATTTATGTGTACTGAATTTACACATTTAAATTTGGTGTTTATACAGAAAAATATTTTAAAAAAGTATACAAACATCATACATTTACAGACAACACTATTTGTGTATTTGTTGACACATTGGGGTAAAAATGATTCTTATTGGGGTAAAAATTCTTGTCATTTTTCCACCCATATATAGAAAAGAATGTTGCCCAGTGAAAACCTGTGACATGAAAAGCATGCCGTCACAGTAATAATCACAATCCACCTTCCAGTTCATCCCAAAGGTGTTTGATTAGGGTCAGGTAAAGGTTCACTGTAGACAATCATGACCCAACAGCAGCCCCAGACCATCACCCTTTCTCTACCAAACACCTCCTGGCATCCGCCGAACCCACATTCAGCCATCAGACTGCCTGACAGTGAGGCGTGATTCATCACTCCAGATAACACAGAGTGCAGGGAAAGCTTTATGCCACTTCAGCCATAGTGTTCTTAGCCTTGTGTGCAGCTGCTTGGCCGGGGAAGCCCTTTTCATGAAGCTCTCAATGCACAGTTCTTATGTTGATGTGGCTTCCAGAGGCACTTTAGTGAGCGATACAACAGAGGACAAGTTGTTGTTATGCAGTTTGTGATTCAGAACCTCACTCTGTCTCCATAGTCTTTGATTTTGCGTGGTCTTCTGCTTCGTGAGATGACCTTGTTGCTCCTAGATGCTCCTAGATGCTTGCATTTCACAATATTAGCCCTCACAGATGACCAGGGCAGATATAGCAGGGTAGAAGTTTTACAAACTGACCAAAGAGGGGGCATCCTGTGACAGTGCCACATTTAAACTAGATTGCTTACTGTGAGAAAAGTGTGATTGCATGGTTACTATAACACTAGGGTTTGGGCAAAAAAAGTCTTCTCCCACCGGAGTTTCGAAACTGGATCTTCTGATTCAGAGGCTGGTGCTTAACTGCCACACCACTGCACCACTGGGAGGGGGATGAGAACTCGCCAGCTCTTACCAAGCCACTTTGGTAAGGACACCTAAAGATGCATGTGGGCCAGGTTCACGGGCTGATTAGTTTTAATTAATCCATAACAGTCACACACGTGTTTGTGTTTTTTGCTTTTTGTCCTATTGTGGCCCACTTATCTGTGACATCACAGACTCTCTCTCCAACACACATATTAAAGGTGACTTGACCATCTTTTTTCTCTCTCCATATATTACAGAGGGAAATCAACCACAAAATGTATTAATACATTTTTTTTTTGCAATCAGTACTTGGCCCCTGATCATCTGTTGATTAGCTGTGTACACACGCACTGAAGAGGATATTAACAGATGCTTTGACGTTGGAACCTTCCTATATTTTAAAGAAGAGGTGCCAAATTCAATGTATTATTCAATAATAAAAATAAAAGAAAAATGAAGAATAACAGTAGTGTGACTGCGTTCAACATGTCTTTTTACATTTACATATACAGAAAAATATTTGAACACAAATTTAGATTTTTATGGGTTCTTGCATACCTTTTGTATAGTCCGCCACTGCTGCCAGTCCCAGGTAATAATCGTTGCCGATCTAGACTGAACAATATTGTGTTTACATACATCTGATGCATTGTAATAGGTAAGTAAGGAAAAACCCAGTACTAGTCAATTTCAGTGATGTCATGGCACTGAAAAAATAGAAAACTGGCAACCTGCAGACACACACAGCCATGTCCCACAAAGACTAGGTAATGATAAAACACATATATGATTCTAATACTACATGCATTGGGCTTTTGTGTGTGTGTGTGTGTGTGTGTGTGTGTGTGCATGTGTGTGCATGTGTGCGTAGGATGAGAAGCATGCCACTGATCTTTATTGAAAGCAATTGCCTGTCCTTATCTCCACACACACACACACACACACAGGCTGCTGTTCAGTTTCTGCAAATCCGCCACACTTCCATCACCATGGAGACAATCCATCCTTGCTAAGCTGCTTGGAACATTAATTATATTTTTGATTTCATTACTCTACACACAACATTGGTCCAGAGCTGAGCCGACTTGTTCATGCTCCACCCACAAATGCTTCACAAATACTTAGAAACTGTTGTGAGGTTGGATCAGCATGACAAAAATCCTATTCACCCTACAGTCTTTTGTTCAGAGTCACTTAGGGCTGGGACTGTGGATACACTGGGACAAAATAGACCAAAAAGGCAGAAATATGTATATGCGTAGTGCAAAAGCAGCACTGAAGACTTTCACTGAATACTGCATTTTTTGAGCTGATGCTTTAAGATTGTTTTCCTCTGTGTGTTGTGCAAGAATAGGAAATGGTTTTTAATAGGACCCATAATTACCAGTGCAGTTTCCAGAAAAAAAAATCTTCCATAATTCTATAAAATGACCAATACAATTATGTTTAATAACCAGCATTTATCATGTTTTATAGAAGCTGGGCTAATTGCATACTCCCTAAGAAGAATGCTGGTTTGCTTGTGCTATAAGGAACCTGCTGTACTGCAGACTACAAACTGCTCAGTACTCAGGAGGTTGTGTGCGACTGCAGTGTTACAGACGTTTGATTACCATCACTAGAATGAATATAGTCACATTTCAGCTGTTCACAAGATGCCATCTAGTACTCTGTAAGTGGGTCCCAATTTTTTTGCAACTCACGGCCCACACAACCGACTACAAAAGCTTCTGCTGCCTACATGAAGATTCAAGCGATCGGGACCCAGTTTACTAAAAGAGTCTTAGTATTGAGAGCATCTTAACCGGGAGAGAGTGAGTTAGCTGTGATGTCTGTTCTGCTGTTTATGAATCATCTTTAGGCGAAGATACATTCAAGAAATCCAACCCAGATCATTTTTTTTCTGATGCTTTCAGTGAGACTGCTGAAGTTGTTTGGCAGCTGGATGTCGGGCTGAAGAAAGCAAAGTTGCAAGTAGAGGCCTGGCTCAGTTCCATGCAAACTCGCTGTGTTTAGTCTCAAAGTGACTGCATAAACTGCTTTAAATCAGAGTTTCATTTGAAAAGACCTCTGAACAGACAACGCTGAGCAGTAAGACCACACGAAGTTTCTCATTTTTGATTCTCATGCATAGCCTCGCACTAGCTACTCACTGCTGTATTCATGTCATTGTAGTTTAGGTTTGGTTCTATCTATTTTTCTTCCCCAATCTGAGATACAGGGGTGACTTCATTTAGATGGCCCAATTCTGTAAGCATTTTGAATTTACTTCCACTGAACCGTAGGTAGTTAGCAATATTTCAGACCAATCAACAAGGTTGTCATAAATATATTTTTAAATATGATTATACTTTTGAAAATAGGACAACAAAAGTATTTGTTGTATTTAAAATTGTTTGATTAAAACTACATTGTAACGACTGTTTGTAGCCAAAATAACAGCCAGCGGCCCCCTAGCTGTACCACGATCACAGGGAGGCTGTGGCCCACAGTTTGAATAAAACAGCTCTATATAGGTCCAGATATTGTCATAGATAATGGAAGAAGAATATTATATATACTAACAGTGTGTCACCACCTTTTGTTTCAGGTACAGTTTGGTGTTTGCCCTTGCATACCTTAGCTTCTGCCAGATCACACGAGTGTATGTCTTTGACTATGGCATGTACTCAGCTGACTTCACAGGGTAAGTGTGTGTGAGTGTGTGTGTATGTATGAAATGATAAGTTTTTACTGAATACGGTATAGTTCTACATGTGTTTATGTTGTCTGCCTGTATATCTATTAACAGATCTAATTTCTCTCTTTATTGTTCCTCTTTCTGTTCCCTTCCCAGGCCTATGATGGTCATCACACAGAAGATCACCAGTATGGCCTTTGAGATCCATGATGGTGAGTGTTGTGTAGTTTCTGGAGTTTTTTACCCTACTGATGCCATAAAGGAGATTGTTTCATCATGACGTAATTTGAGAAAGGTTCCAACACGTCATACAATCAAATGACGTGTTTCACTGAAGGTCCCCATTTTCTCTTTTTGCTAGTTTTGTTGTTTTCCTTGTATCTATTGTTGCTGCACAAAGCACTTAACCAGCTTTGCGTAAACTACCATTCGGGTGTTGGTATCCCTGTTTTTTTGTTAAAAGTAAAGCACATGGTTACAGATACTTACATAAAATAATTTACTCCATAACTATGAGGCTGTAGATGATTTCAGAACAATGTGAATGAAGTTATGGTAGATAACTTGACAAGAAATGATGGCACATAGGTTATTACTGACAATGATGTACAGTAGTATTAAAATCTGATTAATATTGACTGAAAGAACAGTTAATTTGAAAAGTCTTTTTTCCAGAATATATTAGGCTCAGCAAGTAAATGGATATTAAAGACTAACATTAGCAGAAAAATCCCATATTTAAGTAGTGTTCACCTGAGATGTGTTAACATTTCATTCAGAAAAACAACAAAACATATCATTTGACCAGGGATGTTCAAGCATTTACATACCAAAGGCGTTACTGGTCTCATCGTTTCACTCATGTCCTTCATTCACATGCATTTCACTTCAGTGGGACTGCTCTGTATGCAAAGACTGCAGGTGTTTGTCAAGGGTCTGTGGCTGAAGGCTCAGTGAAGTTAATAAAATGCTCGCAGATGGATGATGGAGGATGGCTGAAATTAAAGCCGGCAGAGTATCCTTCTGTTTTCACCTCTCCTTTTTTTATGCTTTACCCATTGAGAAATGACTCTTGTCTTGTCAGTCCCTTGGTGCACAGCTTCATACCACTGATATCATTCATCTACGAGGGGAAAATTCTTTTACTCCAAATTTCTCTCAACCCGTGTAAATCTGGTTTTGTTTTGCAGCTTATAACTATTTAACACCCCTTAACTCGAGGTGTTCCACTCTTAACCGAACACACCTAACCCAGATAAACACAGCCCCTGAAGCAGCTGCATAATAGAGTCTCAGGTTAGGTCTGTGGGGATCCAAGGTGGGGTTACCAGTCCTATGCTGTTCGGACGCTCTGCAAAGAAAACCACGTCACTAATGTAGATGCTCCAAAAGTTAACATCTGGCAGATTTTTAAGGAATTACACAGATGTCTCAACAACTAAATATATTTTTCCGGAATTTAGCATTCTCACTTTTTGCTTTTATCACCGTTTCCTTTCTTTTGGTGAATCTTAGGGTTAAGGGTCTCAGTTTTTTTTGCAGAAATCTGCATGAATGTTTTTCCTACTTTCCTTTAGTCTTAGTAATAGCATTTTCTGATTTTCACAATCCAAGTAATGCCAAAGACAAATTTACACAATCAATCCAAAATGCATACCTCCAGATCTCCAGTTTTAATGTTTTAATACATTTTGTCTATTTTATTTTCTTAGTAAAAGGATGGGCAGATTTTTTCAATGGATCTTAGAGAAGGGTTTAAGTCCTGTGATGTTGATAATTTAGCAATCTAGCTGCTTCTGAGAATGTTTTTGTCTCTTTGAAGGGTGACATGTCAGTGTGAGCTGTGGGGACAGCATTAGTTGGGAGGACACAGCTGTGGCTGGTTGAGTTTAAGATTGGGAGGAGGGAAGAGTTGAAGTGACAGTAGGGTGCCCAGAGTAAATCAAAATACCAATATTTTTATGTTACTCATTTTGTAGCCTTTTGTGTATCTTTATGTTCATTATAGTTTTTTCCACACTGAAATTTGATTTTGTACTTAATTTACACATTGAAATGTAAACCAATGTCTTTTGCATGAAATTACACACCTGTGTGCAGAATTCTTTCCATAGATTGCTAGTCATGTCGAGTCAGACTGTGTCATTTCAGCCACATACACAGTACACAGTGAAATGAAACAATGTTTCTCGAGGAAAACGGTGCAACGCAAAGAACAAAAACAACACAACACCACAAGAAACAAAACACCACAAGACTGTAGAAGACTACACAGGTGTGGGCAGTGCAAGACTGCAGCCGACAGTAGCAGTTACAGTACTGCTTTGAATAAATATAGTATGATGACAGATACTGCTGCAAATTAATGAAAGAATGAAGTAGATAATAAATAATTGTGTAAAAACATAATAGCAGCTGCAAGACAGAATGTGCAGTATAGAATAAATAAAGGGTATATGCAGTGGTAGCTCAGTTCAGAACCTTCTACAGGACCAAAGGAGGGAGAAGGGAGTGTGGGAGTGGTGTGTGTGGGATAATCCACGATGCTGGTACCTTTGCAGGTGCAGTATAAATGGCCATGACAGAGAGAGAGCGAGACGAAAGGCCTTGATAGTCTTTTCTGCTGGTCTTGCATTCTGCTGCGGTGCAATTTCTTAACCAAGCCATGATGTGATCACACAGGAGGCCCTCCACAGTGCCCATGTAGAACATAGTTAGAATTGGGGGAAGTAGAGATGCTGCTGGGCTTTCTTGGTAATGGAGCTGGTGTTGAGGGACCACATGAAGTTCTGGATGAGCTCCACAGAGGATCCATTGATGTTCAGTGGAGAGTGGTCCCAGCGTGCTCTCCTGAACTCAGCAGCTGTCTCCTTTATTTTGTCCATGTTCAGAAAAAGGTTGTTGACACTGCACCAGTCTATTGCACCTCATTTCTGTGCCCCACCTTGTTGTTCCCACTGATCAAACCCACCACCCATCTCTGCGATCAGAGAACTCGATGATATGGTTTGGAGCTGGGGCGGCAGCGTGAACAGCATAGGGCTGAACATACAGCCCCGTTCAGGTGTTCAGGTCCTGCAGTCTCAGCTCTCCCGTCAGTTGCTGAGGAATGAGGTCATAGGAATTATTGGATTCCTTTGCCTACTTTGATACATTTTGGAATTCGTCAAAGAATTCTGTAATTCTCTCATTGACAAAAAATAAGCAGGGAGAAAATAGAACTTGAAAAAATAACCATGGCGATCAAATCAAGTACATAAAACCAAAAGACTCCAAGCTCTCAGGTCGGTGTAGCCTTGTGCCTTCGACCAGACAATGACTGCAATATGAGCTGATTAGGTGCCCTTATCAGCATAATGATAGCAATAAAACAGCAAGTAATATTTCTGGGCTGCTTCCTCTGGGTCATCTCCCTTCTTCATTCAGTAAGACAGTGTGCTGAAGCAGGAGGAGGCCTGCTGGACACAGGGACAAACTCTACGAGAGGTAATTTACGGCTTACCGCTATCCTGCTCTAATTAGCTCCATTCATCAACCCCAGGAGTGAGAGTTAAAAGGCTGAGGAGAATGCGGTAGCAGGCAGTCTGACTTCTGAGGGGACACAATCCTTTGCCCTCTGGGTTTCAGCTCATAAAGTTACATTTGACTTAACACCATGTTTGGTGCCTTCATCTGTCTTTGTCATATCCTGCCAACACCAGCTGCTGTCTTTCCGTTCTCGTGCATGCTACGCCATTGTTCTTCAGTGATAGCATCATCATTCTGTGTCCATTCTGTCATTAAGCTTATTCTCTCTTGACCACAGCAGGACAGCTGCTAGCGTGTCGCTTGGGCACATATAAAATAAAGCTTTCATTCAGTACATAAATGGCAAAAACAGCTACACATCAAGTCAAGTAGTAGTTTGTCATTTAACCCATATACACAGTGAAATGAGAGAAAATTTCATCAATAGGTAATTGTGTAAAAATAACATCAATAGCGGCAATAGTATGAAAATAGTGGCAGTTGTGCAGTACGTTTTATTTATGTGGAACAGTTTAGTGTGTGTGTGTGTG
>JBBPCY010121676.1:0-17609 GCA_037974405.1 Brachyalestes nurse | reverse complement strand
ACACACACACACACACACACATATATATATATATATATATATATATATATATATATACGTCATACACATAAATACACACATACACTATGCATACTCTCTCGCACACTACAGTGAATGGTTGCATGTGTGGCTTTGTCTGAGCATTTGGTTCGGCCTGAGGATCAGTGGTGCGGGAATCGATTGGCTGAGGCAGCTCAACTCTGCAGAGAAGCAGTCATGTGCTTCTGAGTGACAAGGTGCAAATTAAAGAGAGAAAGAGAGAGAGAGAAAGAGATAGAGAGAGGGAGAGAGAGATAGAGAGAGAGAAAGAGAAAAAAGAGAGAGAGAGAGAGAGAGGGAGAGAGAGAGACTGACTGATAGGCTGATTTCACTGGAGCAAAAAACAGAAATTAAATCATAAATTAAATCTTATCTGTCAGGCTATATCCTGTTTGATGTTTGATAGAGGAGCTTTACTTATGGATCCTTTTTTACTTTTTTACAAAGTTTTGGCACCAAAAACGTAAAGTAGAGTCTCTAATTGGTTTCCAGTGAAAATCGAATGACCCTTAAGACTCTTTTAAAGCACATTTTGAATGCACATTGTTTCACAGCAGTATTTTGAAATCAAATAGCTTACCCTCTGGCCACTTAGTTCACGCATTTTGTAAACGTGAATAATAAGAATCATTCATAGACTATTATCACCCTGGAAGGCAAATAAAGCCACGTTCTGGTAGTCCTTCAGTGATTAAGCAACTGCTAGCAACAGCCTTGCTGGATTTTAGCATATTATTATCATCTAAAAATATCACATAGAGGCTATTCCCATCCTTACTATCTTTCAAGCACTGTGGAAAGAACAACTGACCGATTCAACTGAAACAAATGCCTGCCATTGCACTTAAATGTGTTTATGCCAAAATGAATGCCAGTGTTTTGCTAGGCCTGTGCCTGAGGTGCCACAGATACTGGATGGTTTTTCTAGTGATGCAGGCCTTCCAGATAATAATATCTGAATGTTGTTCACTTTAACTGAGGAACTGAGAAGAGCAGTCCCGACTGATCCCCACGTGCAATAAAAGGAAGTGATAAATCCTTCATGTCTCTGTGGTGTATTGGTTCTGTTGACAGTGACTGCTGTTTTGAAATGCGAATCCCTTTGGATGAATCAAAGCAGTTTTTGAGATTAGACTCAGGCCTTTTGGCCTGTCTCCCCAAAGTCCTCTCAATGGCTCCATTTTCTGGCTATTCTCAGTACCAAACACTTTGTGTTCCTCATGAACATCTTGCGACAGTAAACTTAACTCAGAAACCAAATACAATGGAATCTGACTGGGTCCAACAACTTCAATCGCTCTTGTGTCAGCAGAAGAGTCTCCTCTGTTGAATACTTTACCAGCTTGCTAATTTTTTCTGATACAAAATGGATGTTAAAAAGCATGAATTTGAAGTTGTCCTTTTTGAGGTATGCCAGATTCATTTGCCTGACCTGCAAAACGAGGACAAACATAGTGTACTACGTTTACATCCAAATTCCCACGTCGTCGCCCAATTTAGTTGCGTCCAATTCCGCCCACCAGCAAGGTCTTCCCCTTGCCAAAATGGAATTAAATGCAGCAGCACTACTCATCCAGATGATGCAGCTGGCTGGAAATTGAGGTTAGTCCTGGCCTAAAATTGCTGATAATGAATGGAAGCAAGTAAACATCAATTAGTATTATGTAAATGACATTGTGCTAATTGGTGGCTACTGGCTTTCATTCACTGTCAAAAACATTAGCATGAATGGTTGAGCAATTCCTTTAAAAGTTAAACATTGTTAAACTTTTAAAATGTATCATTCACTTCCCAGTCCAAAAGGATTGCCTGTCTGGTATAACTTCACAGAAGAGCTACTGTAGCACAAACTGCTGGAAAATGTTAATGCTGGCTCTGATAGAAAGGGGTCATCACAGCTTGCAACAGTTTTTGCTAATGTCGGTGGCCTCTTTCAGCAGGATAATGCATCCTGCCACACTGCAAACAGAAATGATTTGAGGAACAGGGCAAAGAGTTGACTTGGCCTCCAAATTCCCACAGAACTCAAATCGAGCATCTATGCAATGTGCTGGGCAAACTATTCCAATCCATTATAGGTCCCACCTCTCGAATTACAGAGCTTAAAGGATCTGCTGGTCTTGGCGCAGATACCAAAGCGCACCTTCAGAATTTTTGTGGAGTTTATGTCTCGATGAATCAGATCTGCTTTGGTTGCAAAAGGGGAACTACACAATATTAGGCAAGTGGTTATTATATAATAACTGACCTCTAGGGGACAAATATGACAAAAATATGACAAACTATGACCCTCCTTGTATAGTAATGAATGGGCTGAGAGGAAAGAAACAGTGTGCTGTGGAAGAGACAGTGAAATGACCAGAAACTGTAGCTTGGTAGAAAAAAGTGAGGGAGTGATGGGAAGGGGGGGTGGGATCCATGCTTTGACATTTTAATCTCCAGTGAAGAGTGTCTTTATGTGTGTGCTGGCAGGTCTTTAAATTCCTTTCACACACACTGAAACCTCACTCCGGAAAACACACGTCATCCCCACACAGCTCACCCATAACACATAAACACACATATGCATAACCAGAGACTCAGGCAAGCGTTGAAGATGCGGTGTCAGTCTGGAGTGGAGAGCAGGCCAAAGCTCGAAAGCGATGAGCCACTGCTGGAGTGGTCATATGTCAAAACAGTAACGTGTCTTGGAGGGGTCATTCGCCATTCACACCATGTATCGTGCACTTGCGTACAGACAGCTCCACGCAGGCCATTTGCCTTGGAAAACAGAGGCACGTGGGGAATGCTAAAGCAGAAAGCAAAAACAAGAAAATCACTTAAGGAACCTCATACACACAGAGACTGCTATTATTTCTAATCTGACATCTCAGAATGATATTTTAAGGCATAAACACTCATCATCATGGTCATCTTCATTATCATCATCATAATCATCATCTTACGTAAATGTTCTCACCAGCTGTCACATTACTCTGTTTTTATATTATCACAATCATTTTTAAATGGGACCAAATAAAGTAGTGTCTATTAGAGGATGTGTGTTTTACCAGATCTAAAGCAGAGGGAAACCCTCAGGGCTCTCTAAGCTGCTGTTTTGTGTCCTAACATTAGCCGGCTACAAATTCAAACACTATGAAACAGGAATGCTTTCCCCATTTGCACCGCTAACATTAACCACTCCACTTCACTCTCTCAAATAAACATTTCAGCCATTATGATCTAAACTTAACGAATGCTGCTGCTTTGGTTAGTTAGAAACAAACATGTCCTGTGGTGAGCAGAGCTGATGTCATGCCCAACCTGCCCAACCTGCAAAACAATTTGTTCATCAAAGACCCAAACCTGACCTAACATGCAATGTATTTATAACATAACCAGGACATTGCTTTGTTCATTTTTGACCTGTCAACCTCATCACACACACTCGCAAGACCTGCTATGACCCCATGGACCAAACCAGCTCCTGTCTTGTATTTAGCAGCACCATTTAACATACTCTAGTGTCCAGTAAAATATCACAATAAGATTACGGTTGCGAAGCAGCATAGTGGTCAAAGATTATTCCACAAACACCATAACAGTTTAAAATAACTCCAAGTGATGTACACTGTGTGCAACTGGATACTAGAACTGCAGATATAGACATGTGTTTTTCTCTCAATATACATAAAGATGTGCATCCTAGAATGTAAGACTTCAGTTTCAGTAAAGACTAATGCTAACTTCACAGACAGTACAAGGCTTACCTTTGAAGTAAAACTGCTTACGTTATCACTTAATATCCTTTAAATTCATAAGTGCAAGCAGGTGTACTGTGACCTTTCCCACTGCAGTGTGACCTGGTATATTTAAGCGCTTTCAGGCTTCAAAAGCCCTGCTGATCTCCTGTATGGATCAAAGCCTGGCTCCCTCAAACCACCTCACTGGCTCCTCCATCCCACTAACTGTGTAAGGCCATCAAAGTCACTGGATGTGGAGCCAAATGAGCCCCAGTTTGATGCCATCAGCTAATTACAACTTCTGAATGAAGGACGGAGAGAGAAAAGGACACAGCTCATCTGCAAAAATCTATTATCACAGCAGCTCCCAGCAAGGTTAACCTGTGAAGACTGAGGGGTGTTTGGAATTCAGAAGAGGCATACCTGAGAGGGGGAACACCTTGTTCTCCACTTTGTCCAGTTTTCTGACCAGACTTAAACTGGAGTAAACCCCAAAACTAATTTCTTTAACAAAAAGAAAGTTACCAAAATCCTGAGCTACGGTACAGCAGAATCTTAAACTAAGGCAGCAGTGCTAGACTAATGTGAATATGATGGTGATGAATGTAAAGTAAACATTTTCGGTCCAGCAGTATGAGAAATTAAGTCAGTTTTGCACAATGATTGCACTGACTTAGTGAGATTAAGGAACTTGCTTGTGTTATAAGGGAGATACAGTGTAATTTAGAGCTCAGTTTCATTAGAATGTCCTTATATAAATATATGTTGTAAGTTTGAGGGTATAGCAGTGGAAAATCTGCCTTACAAATGCCTTGAAATAACTCTCTAGTATTAACGACCTTAAAAAAAAAATTATACAGTTCTTGCTGCTAAAATGGACATAATACTTGTTGGTCATCTCGTAACTTGGCTGGTCCGCCTTAAATACTGAAGTGGTTAGATTGCACTCTGCCCGTGTGCTGTCTCTAAAATCACGTTATTTTAAAGGTACTAGCTTTGCACTTTTTTTTTTACACAGTTGTTGCTGCTAAAATGGGCATAATACTTAAACTATTTAGATAATTCTCTCAAAACACGAGCAGGCTAAAGTTGGGCAGCTCGTACTGGGCCGGTCCACCTTAAATAGGGCCGTGCTTCTAACCACTTCTGTTAAGGTGGACCGACCAAGTTACGAGACTTTAGCCTCCTCGTGTTTTTAAAAGAGAATCATCTAAATAGTATTCAAGTATCATGTCCATTTTAGCAGCAATAGTTGTGTATAAAAAACAAAGTACAAAGCTAATACCTTTAAAATAACATGAATTTGAATACAGGACACGGGCAGGGTGTAGTTTAGATTACATTCTGCCTGTGTCCTGTCTCAAAATTCACGTTATTTTAAATGTATTATTTTTGCACTTTATTTTCTACACTTTTATTTTTAGTTGGCACATACTTTAAACTCTTCAAGCTGTAAGCTAATGATGGTTATATACGAGACGCAGTATGTTGGTGCTATAAGCAGTACGTTTTACGTCCACTGCACACATGATCTGATTAGTCGACTAATCGCAAAAATAATCTGTGACTAGTCGACTATCAAAATAATCATTTGTGGCAGCCCTAATGTAAATATATATATATATGAGAGGGAGAGTGTGAGTGTAAGTGTAATGGGACACCTGACCCACGCGAAAACCAGCCAAGACTGTTTCGCACAAGCACAAACGCACCAAACTTTCAAAAAATGTTAAAAAAGGATTTTAAAAAACCTGCGTTAATGTGCCCGGCTATAGTATATACAGTAACCACCCGCTTTTATGTGCATCAGCAGTCACATATTCAGTCTAACGGAGATTTTTTCTGAGAACCTAACTGATAATTGTATGCAGAAATGCCCACAATAATGGGGAAACTGCAAATATCCTCCGTTTTTAGTTTTTTTGGCTTTTTTCGTGGCAGTATATATATACTAGGGGTGTAACGGTACACAGATGTCACAGTTCAGTACGTACCTCGGTTTTGGGGTCACGGTTCGGTATGGTTCGGTACAGCGTTATTTAAGTAACAAAAAATTCCAAAGCATGAGGCTTGGTTTGTTTTTGTTTATTTTAAATAAACAGCAGTGTATTAACCAGTAAACGCACAGGTTGCTGTTTAATGCTTCCATATGAAACTGTTACAGAGCCTGTTTCTTTAAGGAACCATGCATGCTGGGATATGTAGTCTTTCAGGGGTGTGTGTGGTCTTTCCATGGCTGCTCTATTCGCGAGTGCTTTTCGCCACTCGAATGCTGTTTTAGACGAAAGGAAATAAATTCTCCTGTTCTGAGGGAGGAAAGCACAAACCTAGCTCCCCGTATCATTTCATTTTTGGACCTGCCGAGCGAATGACGCCTGGTTAGCAGTAGCTAACACAGAGGCGAGCAGGCAACAAAACTCACGCTTGTAAATGTAGTTCCGCTTGTGTGTGTGTGTGTGTGTGTGTGTGTGTGTGAGCATATCTAAAAAGCAAGATAATTCAATATTATATATATATATATACATGTAGGTGATCTATGGTGGTCAAACTCAAGGATGAGCCCTTGATGATGGTTTATCAAGCTAAACTGGACAAAAACAGAGTTTCATTTGAATTTACAGGGTAAGGAGAGTAAACAGAGTGACCTAGTTATAACAACCTAGGTAGAAAGGACAGAGCCGAGGGGTATCAAAGACATAAGAGCACCCTGAGACACTGGGGGCCCCCAACTCCACTGTCAGAGAACATGAGTGATGATGTGAGAGTGGGGGGACGGCAGCACCAGCATCCCAGTTTACTTCAGTTCTCTGTGTCCATTAACTCTTAAATCAGCACCTTTTATCTAACGGGACAAATTAAATAACAAAAGCCTGACTAAACAAGAAGGTTTTCAGCCTAGATTTGAAAACCAAGTACCCAACACTCACTGGAAGATTATTCCAAAGCTGAGGGGCTTTGTATGAAAAGGCTCTTTTCCATGCTGTGGCTTTCATATTTCTGGGAACTATAGCCAGCACCTGGAGATCTAAGCAAGCGTGGTAGTTCGCAATTCACAGTGCAACTTAGGTCAACCTTTCTAAATCTAAATCAAATTACCATCCGTATCCTAACACCTATCTGGGGCTCCACCACTACAAGGCCATTCTGATTCGAAATCCCTTGCTGAAATGGACAAAAAGGAAGGAAAGTTGGCAGAAATAAAGAAAGAAAGATAAGAAAAGGCACAGAAAAAAGACAGGGCCACTGAAAAACAAATGGACGAGTGAAAAGGCACATTAAAATTAGTTTAAGTGGAGTATTATCTTGAATTATTTTTCATCAGGGAGATCCACGCCCCACATGAAGCGGGACTGCATGCAGTGAGGGGGAGTAGGGGATGAAAGGGGGGCAGAGGGTGAGATGAAACACACATCCCTGGGCTATTGGCCTCACAGCAGGTTTGTTGGGCCCAGCACAGAGCTAGATATTAATGTTTCAGCTTCTCTGTCTCTGAGTAACACCAGCAGCAGGGCGTCGACATCAGATTCAGACATCATAGCTCAAGTCTGCTGAATATAGTCCTCCTAATTTTACACGATTAAATCTGCTTGTCAGTCACGTTATGTGGTCAAGAAACTTGTCAGATTTACATGTCGCTTAAATAAGTTCAATAGTGTTCAGCCAAAAACATGTAACTGACTGTTATTGAGGAAAATTACAGTGATTTCACCTCTGGTATTATATCAGTTTTGATAGTTATTTGATCTTTTAGGTAGTCCCGTATGTGTTGATTCTGCTATCCTGTTTTTGTCCTGCCAGAGTTCTGTTGAAGGTAAGTCTGTGATCTCAGCAGGAATTCTAGCTCTGCAAAAAAGTGTCATTCAAAATAAATCAGTTTTACATCTTAAAACTTTAGAAGTGCTCGGAAACGTTGCTTGACAAACACCTCTAGTTTAGAAGCATCAGTAAATCAGCATCAGGTTTTCAAATGTTAATGTTAGTGTGTGTGTGTGTATATATATATATATATATATATATATATATATATATGGGTTTTTTTCCTTACAATATCTGGTAAATACACTATGGACAAAAGTACTGGGATGCATGACCATTACACCAACAGGAACTTTAAAGACATTGCAATCAAATACATAGATGTATATAGAGCTGGTTCCCTCTTTACAGCTATAACAGCTTCCACTCTTCTTGGAAGGCATTCCACATGATTTCTGTGTGAATTTGTCTGCATTCATTCTGTAGCATTTATGAAGTCAGGCACTGATGTTGGACAAGAAGGCCTGGCTCCCAGTCTCCATTCCAGTTCATCAAAAAGGTGCTGGATGGTGCTGAGGTCAGGACTCTGTGAGGGCCAGTCAAGTTCTTCCACACTGAACTCCTCCAGCTACGTCTTTATGGAGCTGCTTTGTGCACTGGGGCACAGTCATGCTGGAATAGAAAAGGTTCTTCCCCAAACTGTGTCCACAAAGTTGGAAGCATGGCGTTGTCCAGGATGTCTTTGTATGCTGAGGCATTAAGATTGCCCTTCACTGGAAGTAAGGCACCTAGCACAAACCATGGAAAACAGGTGTCCCAATACTTTTGTCCATATAGTCTAAATTGGTTTCTGTTGAAAGATTTGTTTATGTCAAAACATTTTGAAATATCAAAGCAGATGCAAGTCCATGCATCATCCAAGGTGAGCTAAATGGAGCTAAATGGTCCATAAACATTTTTCCGCTGTAGCAGCATCCTTTAGATCAGAATGATTGACAGGTTAGATTCGCTGTATTGTTTTTTTCCAAACTTTGTTGTACATCTCAGCTGTCCAGTTCTAACTGAGATTGTCATCTTCATTGGGGTAAACGTGCCTGTCACAAGCGGACACGTGCTTTATAGTGAAGGGTGTTGGTGCATGGTTGGTTGGGTTTATGCTAGGCCTGCATTCTCATTGATGTGTACATAGTCTTGCAATTGTTCTGTCTTGAGTGCCTTATTGCGCTTCTTCCATGTGGCCTCACTTTCATTTTTTTCTAAGAAAAAGCTCATTTCACAGCACTTGCCATGCACTGACAGCCCTACTAAATAAGTGTAATTCATACTGCCTCACTAATTAAATTTAGCAACGCACCATCTGTTGTAATGTTAGCTGCACGGTTAGAGAAACAGTGATTCCTCACAAATGTGATGTTGCGTTTATCGGTTACATTAGATTTCAATGTAATGCACTAATGAAAAGGGTCTTTGGACAAAGAATGACCTGACATTATATTTGTGCCTTTAATTCACCATTTTGCTTTGTCACGACTAGGCCCAAAAGCTTGTGACAAAGGAGAGAAAGCACACAAAGTCTTTAAATAATGTTAATTGAGTAAATTGATAAGGTGTGTCTGTCAGCAGATCAGTATGTACGCTAGGTCTCTGGAAGTGCTAAGCGCATGAGTGAGAATCTTGCATGTTTGATTGATAGCCTCCTGAGCCCCACCTGCTCCACCCATCATTCCTGCAATGATGTGGAAAACACATCCCAACAAAGGACAGGATAAGGCCAACCACACCTATATAACAGGGTTTCTGCCCTGGACTTCAAACGAAGTGGATTAAACATATTTACAGTATAAACAAACCTAAAATGTTTATGATGAAAATGGGCTTTGCACCTAGGAGCAATTTAAGAGGATAGAGAACAGAGCCTGCCGAGGATGGAGTAGAAAATATGTTAATGAAGCTTTGAAGAATTACAAAGGTGCACAGGACAAGGCGACTGGTCTAATGTTATCTTTGTCCCTAATATGTTGGCTGTCTAAGTTTTTAGGCTGTGGAAACAGTCCCCAAAAGGTTTAACAAGGTAAGTGGGTTACGGTCAGAAAATTGGCATTTGGCCTCCCAGAGTCAAGGCAGACATGGGATTTCTGCAAAGCTAAAGTTAATGCTAGCACTTCTTTTTCTACCACTGAATAATTCAGCTAGTATGAGTCAAACTTGTTGGAAAAGAAGCAAGCTGGACAGTCAATACATTGTTTGTCAGCTTGAAGGAGTACAGCAGCTGCCCCAAAGTGGCTCGCATCCGCATGCAGCTAGAAAGGCTGATCTCATCGGGGAGGTAACGAAAGTGGAGCAGAACACAACAAAGCTGCAATGCTACCAAAACCTTGCTGACAGGAATCAGCCCAAACAAATTTTGATTTTTCCTTCAGCAAGTCAGCGGAGCCACAGTTGAGAAATTCCCATGAAAACAACAGACCTTAAAAACCTTTTTAGGTCCTGTTTAACAGGAACAGGAAAGTCAGCAGAAGCTGAAACTTTGGCCTCTCTGCACTCTGTCCTACAAACTAGTGGTTAGGGAGTTGCCCCTGTGATCAGAAGGCCATGGACTGCTAGTGGCACCACTGAGGTACCCTTGAATAAGGTGCTCCCCAGGCACTGTGTTCCTGGCTCCCCGCTGCTTCACTTGGTGAATGGGTCGCTTTTTTAAAGCAGTTTCCTCCAGGATCAATAGTTTTCTGACTCTGATTCTGATGAGTCGCTGGTATATAGCGGAACTGTTACAGAAGCTAAACCTATGACTGTATAGGAAAACACAGCAGATGGTGTTATGAAAGCAGGTATTTCTTGAGCCCTTGGGGTTAATGGCACATGTCAATACTCCTTTAATAGAACAAATCGATTCACATACTTTGCTGCATGAACTAGGTCAATACAGTCTCCGATATGAGGTGCAGCATAGAATTCAGGCCTTGTCACAGCACTTACTTTGTGAAAATCTGTACATCATGCCATTTAAAAATCCGATTAAGATAAACCTTTATTGTGGTACTAATAAAGGTTTATCTTATCTTATCTTTATCAGTTTTTTCAACAAGCAAACAAGGTAATGCCCAATTAGAAGAAAAGAGTACATCAGCGCAGTTATCAAGCATGTACTGAACCCACAGAATGTGAGCTGCATAGATCAGAGCCAGCAGTGCAACAAATGGTAAATCATCATCATGCAGCCAAACAGCCAACTTATATGGAAGTTCCTCCAGTTTGTGGTGATGCTCGAGGTGTCAGACATCATGCTGAGCTTTGTTTGGTGTTCCTCGGTCATGTAGAAGTTCTTGTAATTTACAAAGCATGTAATACTAATAACCACTACTGGGGTTTTAATAATGACGACATCACACAAAAATACCCTAATTTCTTTATTTTAGAAAGGAACAAAAAAGAAAGATATTTGCACTTGAACCTGAGAGAACTTTCTAGATAGTTTCTGCCCACAGGTGGGTGGGGAAACCCACAGGAGGGAGTGAAAGCGCTGCAAATGACAAGCAAGTAGGAGAGTGAACGCCCATTTTAGACTGTTTTAGACTTTTTTATTTGCTGAAATCAGATTATATTTATTATACTCATATGCTCTGAGTTCTAAGGACTACCTTCACCATCAGTTATTTTTAACTGCTCTTCAGGGACTCTACTGGGGACAAGCAAGCATGGATAACTTTTAATCAGTTCAGCCAACTTAGACCTCTTTTCAACGAGCAAATGAGCCAACAAAACATCTTATTTAGGAAGTGATTCCAAGTTCTTCAAGTGATCGCACAGTACAGAATCATTATGAGCCGCCGCATTCTCCCACTAAATGCTTTCCTGTATCACTGTAGGAGCAGTTAAAACCAGACGAACTTCTGAGGATCTAAAACATCAGACTGAACCTAAGATTAGAACATGAAATGGCACAAACAGATTTATGTTGGTCCTCTTGATTCTGGAGTAGCATGTAGATAGTACATAGCCCAATGCTAGAACCTGGTTACCCTCACTATGCTGACATTTCTCAGAGCACTGGTCATACAAATGTTTTGTCCCAGGCTTTGGCCAGTTTTTGTTTTGCCAATATAACAGCTACATAAAGCATGTGCTGGAAACAGTTCATGTAATCTATAAAGTTCAGAGGTGGTTGATCTCTAATCCACTCTTCGCAAAGCACTGCCAGAGCACTTAAGACAAGTCTGGGGTGCCCACTTACAGCTCAACACACCTCTTTGCAGAAACCCAAACACAATTGTTTACCGAATCACTCCCCAGGACTACATCTACCCCATCTATAAGAAAAGCAGGCCAAAACTCAATGAGGACATCAGCATTCACTTTGTGCACATGAACACACAGAGGTTGAAGTCATTGCCTGTACCAGCACTTAAGCACCAGTATCCAAAAGATGCTACAGAACTAGAATAAATGAATATTTTGCTCCTGTGCCTGATTTTTACAGACACTTTAACGTCACTATCAGTGAGAGATACCAACCCGTCTGACACATCAGCCTCAAAATTAGAGTATTCCTCAGTTTCAGGTTTAATGGAAATAAACACCTCCTCAGAAACAACTTGAGCTTTCCAGACTGAAGCACTGAGATCAGATGGTTAAACATGTTTACAAGCTGCATGACTCAGCTTGATTTCCACTACAGGACATTCTGCTGATCAAGAGAATTTAACCTTGTGACAAGAAACTTGCTGTAGCAGCTTTAGCAGCAGCAGTTTTTACCAAATTGTCCTTTACTCAGAGGCAGTCCCTACTTCACACTCAGCATTATGAGTGACAAACTCAGGTGGAATGCAATCTTCAAACTGTTCTAGCACAAATAGATCACACAAATCTGTAAAAGAAGTAACCTCCAATGCAGAACACCATCTGCTGAAATGCTTCGTCAAGCATTTCCTCCAAGACCCGAAGCATTGCTGATATGCCTCTGGTACCAAATTATAAGGTTTAAGAACTGCATCTTTACAGTGGTGTAGTTTTGGCTGTCACTTGTACTAAGTGCTGAATAAGATTCCTTGACCAACTGCAGCATAACTACACAGTCAGCCTCAGGGCAACCGGTCCCTCTGGTGACAGCTTCAAAAACGCAGAAAGAAAGTGTCTGGGTTTCTCAGACCCAGATGCAGGTTACCCACATTCATTTGCAAACATTGTGAACCAAATTTAATCCACACATCTCAGTATCAGCATTACTAAACAGCTTACCTGTCTTAATTAGATCCAAGATGCAACTTCAAGACTCCTTTAACCAACCCTGTGCATGCTCAATTTATCCATCTCCAGTTGCAACAACTCTTTTTACTGTACAAAGATTACAACTACTGTAGGAGAAACCACAGACTCACCAACACTGTCAAAATGCCATTTTCCCTAAAACGATATCAAGCAAAGCCATATGATGAGAGCATTGATTCCTGAGGTGCAGTTTCTGCTCCCTACCTGGGGGTTGCAGCATTCCTGCCAAATACCTACATAGAAACAAATTGATCTCAAACCTTCTTCATGCAGTTACAGTGGGGATTTATAAACTAAAAAGCAACACGGTGAGGGAGGCATCTGTGTGAACCATCCATGGATATAACCCATATAATAACACTACCAAGATTTTATTAATGAATCTCAAACAAGGAACATTCCTTCACTCCTTCATGTGCCCAAAATAATCAACACTGTCACCAAGGCCACAAACCTCCCAAACTGTCTTGAGCCCCACACAATTCAACACTAACACTCTGTCCCCAACAGTGTGTCCAACTGACCAAAGCCATCTAATAAACCACACCAACCTGAGAACAAAACTGAGAAAACCTATGTATATGCAGTCAAATTGGTCATAGCCAATAACCAACATTCTAGATAACTGGGCCTCCCAAATCTAGTGCTTAGCAATTTTAAAACAAAAAAGTCATAAACAGTGAAACCTGAGACAAAAATGACTAGTCCTAGCATTGCAATAGCATACAATTATTTAATTCATTTAATGAAACACTTGCTCATTTCACACATGTCTCATTTCACAGGACAACTCTAAACTCAAACAAAAAATGTTTTTTAAAGCCTAAACACATTCTCTATTGCAGCTGTCCTATTGGAATGCCAAGGCAGTTGGAGAGTAAAGCTGTTAATATGATCACCACTGGGCCATTTGGCATTTGAAATGTCAATATCCACAACTTGAAATGCCAACAACACTGCCTTAAACTCTTAAATACCTTTTATTAAACCTGCTATTTAAGCATTTATTCATCTAGCTTCTAAATTATCCTGCAAAGCGTCTCAGAGCTACTCAATTAGAATGAATAGTGTTTGTTCTTGCCATTGTGATTGCACTGCATTATTGGAGCACTTGGGGGAAATTTAGGGGGCTAACTACAGTGTGTATCACAGCTTATGAGTGGTGCTTCTGTTTGCCCCCAGGCAATTAGCACTTGGGGCTGCTGAGGGGTGTGGGCTCTGCACAGGCTCTGCCAGGCCAGCCATCCCATAAATATTGATTGAATCATACTCTCTCAATCTCTCTCTCTCTCTCTCAAACATGGGTTTAGCAGAAAGTACATACGATGTGATAGAGTGCACATAAGGAATAAGGTAAGAAGTGAGAGATATGACCTACTGCAGATGAATAGAGAGAAAGAGGAACAAAACCATCTGGATCCAATGGGGCCCTGAAGAAAAAAATAAATAAATAAAGGTCTCCTCTGCCAGAATCTTGGGTGGACACAAAAAATAACACAATGTACTTGTTTATTGCCTATTACCAATCAGACTGACAGTCTAATTTATACCTATGGTTGTCATTGGTACCCAATGGGTGTAAAATTGCATTAGTAGCGATGTTAACGACAAATCAATTTCTCTGATGTGTCTTCATGTTTTGAAACCAGGATTAGACTTAAGTGGGATGTGTCAGAGTGATATATATGTTCTGTGCTATTGTTATATGTGTATTATTTTATGGAGCCATTAAATATTCTATTAGTCAATTGTTTTATTTATTTTAAGTAAATTGCAGACATACATTCCTACAGTAATCAATATAGATCAATACACATGAATAAGACACATGTAATCAACATTACTGAGTCCAGAAGCAGCAGAGTAATTGCAAGTAATCGTGGTGGAAGCAAACGGATTCCAATATTTGATGACAGAGAACATGCAACTTGAACAGATTCAACCCCGCCCTCCCCTCCCCGCCCCTCCCCTCCCCCTCCTCCTCCCTCCCCCTCCTCCACCCTCCTCCACCCTCCTCTCCCCTCCCCTCCCCCTCCTCCCCCCTTGAGCAAAATGGTTTAAACAGAATTCAAACATTTGAGACTGGCTCACTTATTTGTACCAGCACAACACAGAAGGGGTCTAAAGAGAATGTCTTACTGGACTGGTGCAGTTTAAACCAGTGTGTGGTGATGAAAGAATGGGTTCTCCTAAGGACTGTATGAACAGCTTGAAGGTGACTTTTTCTAATAATTATTCCCAGTGGACTAGCAGTGAGAAGCTTAAGAGAAGACAGACAGAAATGCAGAGGGTGCAAACATTTAAGAGATTACAAACTGACATTAATATCAAAAAATGTCTCTCCCAGATAAACAAAGACAGATTTAGAGAAAAGGTGTTCAAACAGGAACAGCAATGTCGTAGTGTTTGAGATAATCCACAAGATGTGTCTTAGCTCCATGATATCATCAAGCCCTTTCAGTGTTTTCTATGTGAATGCATCCATTTAGAAATAGCGAGAAAGCTGTGTGTGAAATCTATAATAACTACAATAAGCAATGTATACAAAAAAGTGGTTATGTTCACTCTGCCGGGCCGAAAAATCCAGTTTGGTCCAGCTTGGTGCTGGTTTATACTCGTCAACCCACATGACCATGCTGGGTCACTGCTCACTGCTTATACCAGAATCCAGGTTACCTGAAGATCAGTATACATGACTGATGACCAGTATACCAGTATCCAAAAAATATGTGCTGGTGTTGCAGGAAAACAGTTCTGCTATCAGGTTTCTAGCAAGATAAGCAGACTTTAATTTGTATGCTTCATGCTTAGATTCCAACCCCAACAAAACCTTTTTAAATTGGTCCGTACAAAATCAAATTAGTAATATTTTTTTCTAGGGCAAAACTAGCTATGCGACATCACACAAAAATACTCCAACCATACGCTCAAAGGCTCGATAAATATGCAATGCTTCAGTACACTCCAGACATCCTGCATATACAGTACAGTCACAGTTGCAGATAACTGCTAGACTGTCACGATGCCACTGTCACGTCTTGCCGTGCTCAGGGAGTGAAGTGAGGCGCAAGGCGCAGGTTCTAATGATGGTATTTATTTACCAAAGACACAGACTCTACTCAACAGAACATAAATAGGCACATGGGCCCAAAAACACAAAGCAAAACTAAGACACACAAGGAGCGGGAAACGTGAGGGACAACCAGCCAAGGAAACATGAACTCTTGGAACTTAAATACACCAAAGACTCAAACCAAAACCAATCAGTAATCACTAATCACTTAAACTGAAACACAGAACAGGTGACACATGTAACAAAGGACACAAACATACTCTTATTTCAAAATAAGAGACCCCAAAACGAACACCAACAATAACCTCATTGCGGCCTCTAGTGGCCGCTCTGTGGACATCACAGCCACCTTGAAATTAGACACCACTGTACAAACTAGAGAAGCCTGCAGAACTGCTTCAATAAATAAATAAATAAATACATATATAGATAAAACAAATGAAAATGAGGTGCAGTTTGTTTCTGTGTCAGAGGGATGCAGGTGATAATATAATTGCTTGAAATGTCCATTCTTTCTAGTATTCCCTACAAATACGTAATAAATACATTTTTTGTACATTATTACAGCAGAGACACTGGAATTATAGTGTTTGAATGGCAGGATAGCTGAGGTGGTTGAAATGGTGGGGGTGAAATCACAATGCTGAGCTCAACATCGTGATGACTGTCATCCATCAGCCAAGGGCCCAACCCCTCAGGGTAACACAGGTCACAACTGTCCATATCATTCCGCAGTGCTCTGGTAATTTGTGCTCACATTATGAGTTAAATCCAGCACTCACCCCTCCTGATGGTGACAGTAAAGGCAGAAACTGGAGAAGGCTGTTCATGATTCCCTTCATGTTCATTAAATCTAATTGTTTCTAATTGTTTATAACTTGTGTATGACTCTAAAATCAGTGAGTTAACAAAGAATTACTTTGATTTTTTCATCAAGATTACAGAATCACCGTGTACATATACAGTAACCCCCCGCTTTTTGTGGGGTTACATTCCAAGAGCACCCGTGTATAGTGAAAAACCGCATTGTTGTGTTTTGGTAAAAACAAATGCCTAAAAATGCCTATTTTTATAATGTAAACTCTAAATATGCCCCAAATATGCTCCCAGAACACTTTAATTTCATTTTAAACTCAGTTTAATGCATTACCCTTAAGGAAAATGTAAAGGTAAACCCATATTTGCCTCTTTTAATTTAAATTCCCCGCTGAGATATGCAACTCAGAAGGTCGCGCAACAAAAGTATTGGGAGACAGTTTTCGGGGAATAACCTCTGATCTGCTTGGGCTAAAAATACAAAGGAGGGCTCGTTGGAAAGGTCTCCTGGAGATCAGTCGAACTGCGGAGTTTGAAATGTCTGAGTGCTTGCACCACTGAGAAATCGCGCTTGGAGCACGGTGGCTCAAATGTGCAGTTTCCGCGTTATTTAGGGGTTTACGCGTAAAACTATGAGTTCAGTTCTCAAAAAAATCCACGTATGACTCATCCGTGTAAAGTTGGGGGATTACTATGTAGTTGTAACTATATATCCCAGCATGCATGGTTCCTTAAAGGAACAGGCTCTGTAACAGTTTCATATGGAAACATTAAACAGCGAACCTTTAAAACGTTTAGCCACTTACTTTCTATTAGGTAAGACTAATATTAATATCTATTTTCTATTAACACATGATGTTTAACATGAAAATATAAGCAAGAGTGTGTGTTTACTGGTTAATACACTGCTGTTTATTTAAAATAAACAAAAACAAACC
>JBBPCY010121653.1:0-17611 GCA_037974405.1 Brachyalestes nurse | reverse complement strand
TTAGCAGAGATTGATTGACTAAACACACACATACACAGACAGAACAGTCTACAGTAATTAAGCAGAGGCAAAAGCAAAAGCAGGTTAAACTACATACAGAGAGAGAGAGAGAGAGAGAGAGAGAGAGAGAGAGAACACAGAGACAGGGATAGAGAGAGACCAGAGATATATGGAGAGAGAAAGAAAGCAGAGAAAGAAGAATAGAGAGATACAGAGGGAGAAAAAGAACATAGAGAGGGAGAGAGAGAGAGGTGTAAAATGATGTAGAGAGAAAGGAAGCGTTCTCCAGACGCAGGGTTTTCCTTTCTGCGCAGACACACTGTGTGTGGAGGAGGGGTCTGCTTTTCTCGAGGAAAAGGAGCACTGCAGCACAGGGGGGAAGTGTGTGTGTGTGTGTGAGAGAGAGAGATAGTGTGTATGGAGTGGCTGCGGGAACAATAGCACACTGCAGTGCCGTCTAACCTTGACAAACCTGAGTGTGCGCGCACACACGCCTTGCTGTAAAGTAAATGGTTTGTTAAAGGTTATTGTGATGTTTATAAAACTCATATCTCAGAAAGCTGCAGTATGTAAATGAGCCTGTGACCAATCACAGTGCTGCCAGCACCTTGACCAATCACAGGCTTTCCGTGGTGTTTTGATAAATCAGTGCATTCATGGTCCAGCAAACGTAAATAATCCTTGATCATTTCACATAGGAGGTATTAAAATTAAATGTTTTTGTGGTGTCACAAAAACTCCCCAATACATTTAAATATATTTGTCTGTTCAGTAAAGCAGTTTAGCCCCACCCATTTAGCCAATAATAGATTAGCCCCACCCACTTAGCCCACATCAAATAGCCCCACCCACTTATCCTGCCGCAGATTAGCCTCGCGTTGTGAACGTATGCTTCTGCCCACATTGCTTTTTTTGAATGAGGCACAATATAGAACAGCAAATCAGAAGAGAGCTCATTTACATACACAGTCTAATGTAACTGCAGTGTGACGTTCTGTGCATATCATTCAGTCCTTACTCACACAGGATAACAAAAGTATAAACCAAAAAAAAACATATGCACAGCCCCCCCTTTTACACTCCTACTGCTACACACTCTCTCTGGGATGCAACTCCCAGGCCCTTGTTAATCTCTTTTTAATGACCAGTGTGTTATCAAAGCCTCCTGTTATCTCTCTCTCTCTCACACCCACACACACACACACACACACACACACACACACACACACACACACACACACACACTGTAACCTACTGTTGCTCTAACTAAAGTGTTATCTCGTGTCCTGACTACTTCCCAGACTGTTTGTACAACAGAGGTTAAATGCAAGTGAACGTGAGTGTATGAGTGTGTTTTTGTGTGTGTATCTCTGGAACACACCCTGACAGTAGGGTTCAATATTCACTCTGAACTTTCTCCCTGCTGCTCCTAATCCATCAACAGCCTGCTAACACACTAACTCACACGGACACAAACACATGCTGACACAAAAACCTACCCTAAAGGGGGGCTGTTTCCGTCATGTTTATGTGGTGTAGCGTAAACAAAATTATTCTGAGTGATTTAAGATGAGAGAATGGCGGTGAACGGACCTGTCTGCCTCTAAAAGCTCCCCCACGGAATGTTTTTTCTTGAAATGGTTACAAATGCACTGCTCCTTTGAGAAGCTTTTGTTCATAAAGCTAACCCCATTCATGATGGAGGACTTTGTTTTAACTTTTACGGTTGTTTACAGCCTCTTCTAATAACAGAACACTGATAATATTAATGGCTTGTTAATATACTGAAAGGCATCACAATCGTAATATGTAGCAGCATAATCACTGTACTGATATTTTCTCCATATCATGCAGCCGTATCATACACACACGTATAGCCAGTATTTAGTTCGTGTGTGTGTGTGTGTGTGTGTGTATATGTGTGTTTGTGTGGGGGTTGGAGTTTTGTAAGTATGTGTGTGATGTCACCTAGTCTCAGTACCAGCAGCCTCCTGTCTGTCAGGGTGTCTGACCGCAGGAAAATTCTGCTGTGGAACTCTGCAGACTCTGTCCACAAACCTGTTCAACTGTTGTGGGGTGGGATGAGCACACTGATAAACTATACATATGTGTGCGCGCGCGCGCGTGTGTGTGTGTAAGACCACACCGTTAATTTACCAGGCAACACTACAAAAGGATTCAAGCACCAGTATTTTCGTGCGTTTATGCAGACTTTACTGCACAGTGTGTGTTTGTGTGTGCGTATGTGTGTGTGTTAGGGCTGACTGCGTCCGTCTGCTGCTGCTATAAACACTGCATCACTACTGCAGTCCCCCCCCCCCACACACACAGACACACTGTACGTCCCCCAATCCGAGGCTGCCATACGTAACACACCCACCTACATCATCCTCATACAGAAACAGTGGGAGGGGTGGAGAGAGGGGGGCTGGCAGAGAGGGAGGAGGAGGAGAGAGAGAGAGAGAGAGAGAGAGAGAGAGAGAGAGAAGAGAAAAAAGCAGTAAAAGGAAAAAAGAACAAGTGAGTTGGATACACAGATAAATAGAGACAGGGAGAAAGAGAGAGCAAAAACGATACAGTCACTATTCAGTAAAATTGGGCTTGGTCCAATTAAATTCCATTAAATTCAGTCCAGGTCAACACAGTTCTGCTTGGTTCAACTCAGTCCAATTCAGTTCAGTTTGGTTCGGTTCAACTTGATTCATTTCAGTTCACTTAGGCTCAACTCGATTCAGTTCAGTTCAACTATACCAGTACACCTGTAACAGTACCGCTTACAGTCCAGGACACTAAATGTAATGTTACAGAGCAACTGTGAGTATCTGAACAGGGGCCCTCTGGCTCTCTTTCACACACACACACACACACACACACACAAACACACTTTCACTTCTTTGTCTTGCCTTGCTAATCCAATAAGCCAGCTATGTGGGAACACACACACACACACACACACACACACCTGTAAAAACACTAACAGGCCGAGACAGGTTTATTCCAGCGCAGATTTGACCAGACAGTCTGGCAGACAGACAAGGCACACACACACACATACGTCTGCAAAACATAGTCTAGACACACAGTCTGATAAAGGTCACACACACACTGCTTGATAAGGCTTCTGCAAACTAATCTGTCCACATCTAACATTCATAAAAAACTATAAACCCTGAACACACACTCTGGCTTTGCTTTCTCTACATTCCGCACACTGCTGTTTTTCAGATCTGTTGTCTGTATTAATTTTAATATTGTTTATTAATGAAACATATCTTTCAATGGAACCAATCCTCCTAACAGTAGAATGGAGGATAACAGGACAGAAGGTCTGAGTGAGCTGTAACATTAGGCAGGGGGTGGACAGCCGACGGTACAGTGCTCTGTCTGTTTCCTCCCTCTCTCCACACACACACACACACACACACATACACACACACACACAGTCCCGTCTAAATAATTCCCTGAATGGCTAATCTGTATGTGTGTGTGTGTGCACGAGAGACCCGAATAAGTTCCAGCATGCCAACAAACCCCTAAGAGACACACAGGGCCTCCCGTAACCAGCATTCACTCACACAAATATCTATGCTGCACATGCACAGACCACATTCCAGCAGCTTTTTTTCTTTAAGAAGGAGTAAAAGCTAGAGCTCGCCCGATTATCCGGCCTGGCCGATTATCATAGATGATATTCAGCATTCTGATGATTATCTGTGCCGTTTCCTAAATAAATAAACCGAGGCAGCTGCCTTGCTCTGTTCTCATCAGTCTTAACACCTGCAGCACAGAAAACCTGTTTCTCAGGCTGACAGAGGGAAATGTTACATTACTCTGTGAGTTAACAATCCGTCTGATAAGGAGGAGACTGTCTGACTGGGTTTTCCAAGATTGGCAGCGATGATACAGAAGGAAGGTCAAATAAACATATAGAACTCTCTTTGTTCAGCTGTTGTACCAAATGAAGAGTGTTTCTCTTCCACTTGGTCAGTTTGACTAGAAAACATAAGCACCACTGATATTGTATGCGAGTTCTCTTTTTCTTCATCATCAATAAAACACACAAACACACACACACACACACGCACACAGGTAGAATATAGGTGAAGTACAGTGTTCTAGTTTTTGCTGGCTTTTGGGCTTCGCTGCTTTAATTACGCTGCCACACACACGTCTCTGAACTACAACCAGCCAACCAGCATGCGCACACACACACTGACACACATTTCAGGAAGGTCACGTCACTGCTGTCCCACAGTGTGTAAGTGTGTGTGTGTGTGTGTGTGTGTGTGTGTGTGTGCACGATTCCCTCCCTGTGGGACAGCAGTGATGTGACCTTCTTCCTCACACATGCATCAGAGTATGTTGGTGCGAGACCAGCTGCTCTCTACTTCTAACTGGGCCAGAGACATCAACCCTACACACACACACACACACCTCAGTGGATACAGTGGTAGTGCATTTGAATGTAATGTAATTTACATTTAAACAATATTCCATCCTCTAAAGCATCCTCAGCAAATCACCATTCCGACACACACCCCTACCAGAGGGGCCAGCATGCATGTTGTTAACCAAGGTCTGCCAGAGCACTTCACACACACAGAAAGAGGGACAGAGACAGAGAGCTGGATATAGAGGCCACCCAACATAAGTTGCACGCTTCATGTGTTGCAGACAGACAGACAGACAGACAGACACACACACACACACACACACACACACACAGAAATACACACACACACAGTTTTCTCAAGAAGAGTGTGAAGAAGCTCATGAATTTTGGATTTTGTTGGGTTTTTGAGGCCACTGTGACAGCCTGTTTGCATAGAGACAGAGATGGAGACACAGAGTGAGAGAAAGACAGATGGAGGAAAAAAAGAGGAAAAACTGCAGAGTGCTGGAGAACTGGAACACAAACCGTTCTATCAGCCTCCACACTGCTGTTCTGAGGAGTCCACAGAGAAACTACTTCAGTTTCCAAACCCGTCTTTAGTCTCGACTCTCTTTTCAAGACTATCATAAACGCCCACTTCCTTAAAGAAGACCCATCTCCTCAATGACATTTAGACCAACTACATGTTCATGCCCTAAACTAACACAAAAAGCCTTTAATGTCCTCTGTGTGTGATCTGAGGGTGTCCTGGTGAAGTCCTAACATCAGCAGGTCTAATTTAAGTCTAAGTTTACTGGTGTGAGGGACATTTTCTTTGTGGACTACAAAGCACCCACGAATGTCGCTCTGGATAAGAGTATCTGCCGAATGCTAAATGTAATTGTAAAGGAACATTCTGGAAAAATGTCAAGACTCGCCGAGATGTGTTTTTAGTCTGCTTCTTTAGCTTAGAACTGGTGTTATAAGGCTAACATTGCTAAAAAGTAACTCTAGTTTTACAGATGACAGTGTGTGAGAAAGCCCATGAGCAAGTCCCGTGTAAGATTATATGATAGGGATGAACAATTCAACACAGTCTGAAAATCGCTAGGAACAATTTAACTATTCTTTGATAAGCTCCAACCCCTTCCATGCACCTCATGAATCTGTTGTTGTTTAATGGCCAAACAGCTTTTAGGTACATTGGTGTGTGTGTCTGTGTATGCACAAACATATAAGACAATGGCCACATCAAATATTTTTTAATAATATAATGACAATTTGAACATCGTGACCCATCCCTAGTAAAAGCTTCCAGTACTTGTTAGCTAAACTAGATTTGCAGTTCCAATCTACAAGATCTTGGCTAATTCATTTGGAAAATGTGATAATCCGTTGTTTTTCTGCCAATAAGCATGCTGGTTCTAAGATCTAATTAGCATTGTCTTGAAAATAATGTGCCAGTTAATACTAATAGCAGCTCATCTGGCCTGGTTTAAAATACACCTATACCAGTTTGTAATTTAAAAAAAGAAAGTATGTTCCAGGAATTAGTATTGTACCGATGTAAACACGATATCCGAGTCTGATCTTCTGATTCAATTTCTCACTACATTTTCTGTGCTAAAATATTCTCAGTTCTACAGAGCTCTAAGTCGGTTCTTCAGAAAACAGCCTCGTAATTTGAGAGGGCGTGTTTCTGTATGATAAGAGCACTGCCTCCTTTACTCTGATAGGCTGCCTAGTTTTGATCACTGTAATCAACTGGGGGCTGTCCAAGTAAAGTGGAACCTTTCATTGTTCTCTCAGCGTTTCTCACACATGCTCTCTCTGATGCACCCGACAGTTAATCTGTTCGTCAACTACCAGTTAATTAGCGTCACAACAGCTTGTTTCACTAACGACCTGTGCTATGGATTACTGTTCAGACATTGCTCTGTGTGTGTGTGTGTGTGTGTGTGTGTGTGTGCGTGTAATCTGTCTACATTAGCATCATCAGTCTACATGGTCGTTTACCTCTCACTCCCAGGAAACAGCACTAAGGTCGGCTGCACCACTAAACCAGTATCAGCGATAATCACACAGGGCTAATGCTAATGTTAACACCAGCACTATTCACATTATTGAAGGCCATTACATACCAAACACAGGGTGAATAAACAAGATGAAAAAGAGGATATTTATGATATTTGAATATTAAAACTATACACAATGAATGTATAAAAAACCCACAAACAGGCAAAAAGACACCCCTTGCTCCTCATGAAAGGGTAAACTACCTTTTGGAAAAGCAGAAGGAAAAATGGAGAGTTCTCAACTTCTCAACCGGGACTCTAGAAGCGCACAGGATGGATTTTTGAGGATATTTTGGAGATGCGTCTCCACACGAGACAACACAAACACATTTGTCCAAAAAGCTCTAATGGCCGGGATACAACTGACCCGTGCCTTGACTGTTGCCACGGCAACTACAGAGACTAACAGAGTGAGTGAGTTTGTGTCACTTTCTGTTTGTGGATTAAAAAAATAACCCATAATGTTTTCATTTCTTGTGTTTATTTTCCACTGTAAATATCCATAGGTATATATATATATATGAGTTATATTACTACTGTTTACATTTGTTGTGTGTGTGATGGGATTTTTTTATTCTACCAACACAATTTTACGTAATTTATTTTATTTCTACGTACTAGTTATTATGGAGCCAGTCAAGATTACATTTCACTGCACATTGTACAAACAACTGTGTATGTGACAAATAATTACGCTGGTTACACACGTTCAAGTTTATTTTATTTACTTAGCTTACTAAATCGACCCTCCCATGCTGCCGTGAGGTTGTAGAATGACAGTAAAAAAATACATTTCAGAAACTGTGGCACCTCAGATTATATCACATTTATAATGTTTTACTCTTATTCACATTTATTCTGTGTGTGTGTGTGTGTGTGTGTGTGTGTGAGCGCATGTGTCTGTGTCATGTGTCTTTAAAACTGGAAACTCCACGTTATGCTTAGTCTAACACGTCTGCAGTTTGTCATTAGGGTTGAACAGGATTTTTACCAGCGTCCTGTGAAGCCTGTCCAACCTCACAATCATAGCCAATCACACACCTGTGGGAGGAGCATCAATAAATGAAGCAATATGACGGGACACACCGATCAGAAATATCCTTCCCTGTCCGAAACATCACCCCCACCCACATTTTCTTTCACTTCTCTTCTCTCACATCCGCTCTCTCTCTGTCTCTCACTGATGTCACCCTCGTTTCTGTAACCAGGCCACAGAGAGATCAGCCTGTAGTTTCTCTCTCTTTCTCACACTCACACACACACACACACACACACACACACACACACAGACACAGACAGACGCACACAGTTGCTGGGTCATGCAGTGGTTTACATTGCTGTGCAGTCTGGGTTATTTTTGGAGCAGCTGTCCAGAGCTTTAGCTCAACTGTCCACCGCAGATTCAGACAGATGGACGATTCTGTCTGACAGGCAAGTCCACAACCCACCAAGAAACACTCACAACAGAACCCAGCACTTTTATTACACTAATATAGCAGTACGGGCGAACAGTAATAACTAACTAACTACATTAGTTATTATTCCTAATTTATTAACTCGGTTCATCTTAACTTCATTGATGTTTTCCTAAGGGGGCCATTTAACTTTGACCATAAAGAAATTTAAGCAGAATGGAAGGAACACAGAGAGATGGAGAGACAGAAGAAATATTCCAGTTATGAGTGGAGAAAAAGAAAGGAAAGGAAAAAGAAAGCAGAGCGACAGAGATAGAAACGGAGAGAGAAAGAGAGAGAGAGAGAGGAAAACGCACAGCCGAGGAAAATGTCTGTGGTAGAGATAGGGGAAGAAAAAAAAAACGGAAGAAGAAAAAAAATGAAAAGGCAGAGACGTGGGGAGAGCGAGAGAGATACAGAGAATGAAAATCGAGAGAGGAACTCGTGTTCTGTGGCAGAGAGAGAGAGAGAGAGAGAGAGAGAAATGCAGTAGTAGTCTGGTGTGTGTAAACCACAGTGTGTGTCTGGGTCTCTGTGGGAGACGAAACAAACAGGGTGTGTGTTCTTTCTGTCAGCCAAAACGACCAACTGGCCAAGCCACAGCTATCTAACACACACACACACACACACACACACACACACACACATACACTTGTCATTCAGTCACAGACATTCAGTCATATATATATATATAAATATAAAAGGCAACTGAAAAGAGATGCTATTACCCAAAAATCTTTGACACAAATCTACTCTTAATACAATCTTTAATACAAATGTAGTAATCTTTATATTGCTTGAATATTTTCTATTAATTTCACATAATGTATATCACTAACCCAACCCCTTCCAACCTACGCTTCTCTTCCTCATCCTCAGAACAACACATCAAATATTAAATTCATATCTGCTGAAAAAAATGTGGTCAGGCTGGCATAGCCCAACAAGAAAAATTGGGCTGGGTGGTAGGTTGGGATGACAGGTTGGAGTTCCTGTAAAAGGAACATGACAGGTATTTCTGCATACCTATTTTTCTACATATCTTCTACATTATAAATATATATATGTATGTATAATTGAATAATAACATATGTATTATTCATGTTTGTCCTGAAAATGTAGAAGGTCAAAACCACAGCACGAGGAGGGCAATAAGCCCAGGCAGAATGACCCAGACAGTAAAATCCAGACTGAGCTACTACATTCTGTTTATCAGACACACACACACACACACACACACACATACAAACACAGCTTAACCCATACGGCACTGGACTTTTTCTTTGAACGAAAAACTTGCAGGTGGTATGAACAGTACCTTTTGTACAGTAACTGTACCTTGGTTGTTACTGTTTACTGACCATCCCAACACACACACAGTACTGACCATCCCACCACACACACAGTACTGACCGTTCCCATCACACACACAGTACTGACCGTTCCCATCACACACAGTACTGACCGTTCCCATCACACACTCAGTACTGACCATTCCCATCACACACACAGTACTGACCGTTCCCACCACACACTCAGTACTGACCATCCCATCATACACGTAGTACTGACCATCCCATCACACACACAGTACTGACCATCCCACCACACGCTCAGTACTGACCGTTCCCATCACACACTCAGTACTGACCATCCCACCACACATACAGTACGGACCATCCCACCACAAACACACAGTACTGACCATCCCACCACACACACAGTACTGACCATCCCAACCACACACTCAGTACTGACCATCCCATCACACACACAGTACTGCCATCCCATCACACACACAGTACTGACCATCCCATCTCACACACAGTACTGACCATCCCATCATACACTGATGATATATCGTCACTTTGCCCTAACCCTAACCCTAACAGACACATGCTCAGACACTCACTCACACACACACACACACACACACACACACACACACACAGAGCTTACACCATATCAGTACATAAATAGGACACAGACAAACACTAACACACACGCGCGCACACATAATGTGTGTTAAGTGTATGAGTGCATTTCCCAGAGTCCAGTGGTTTTGTGGAAAGTGTGAGTCACTCTGCAGGAGCTTTGGGGTAAACACTCCTCACCAGCAACTCACTGTCTGTCTGCATGACTTCCTGTACACACACACATAGACTTCTGATATGGACACAGTAACAAGTTTGTGGGTGTCCTTTACTGGCATGCAAGGCTCAGCACACACACACACACACACACACAAACACCTGTTCTTAAACCCTTTCATGGTTAGTTGTGAGTCTGTGATCTGTGTGTGTGTGTGTATACATGCACATGTGTGGGTGTCTGACCCTGTGAGAACACCCTGTTTCACAAACTTTCGTTTCACAACAATCTGGTTGAGCTTTCGCCACGTTCCCCACTCACAGAACAAACGAGAACAATGTTGAGAAAGAGAGAGAAGGAAAGAAAAAACTCCCCCTGAGGAAGGGTAGAGGGAGGGAGGGAGGGAGAGTTACTGATTCACACTGTTTTTTCACCCTTAGCCAAGTGGAACTGAGACAAGCCCTGAGGGGAGGGGAGTGTGCGTGTGTGTGTGTGTGTGTGTGTGTGTGCGGCTGATAGACTCAAGGTCTGCCTCAGTCTGTCTCAGACACTACTCAGACACTTGCCGTGTGTGTGTGTGTGTGTGTGTGTGTGTGTGGTTTGGGCGCTAGACGAGACACCAGACGGTATTTCCGGCCCACTTGCAAAAGTATGCAGGAAAAAACGGAGCTTCTCTCTCCCTGACTGACAGACACACACACACACACACACGACGCGCTCGCACCTGCATCAACTATAAATAATGTGGTCTGCTGCTGTGTGTGTGTGTGTGTCTTCAGTCAACACACTCTGCACTTCTTCCTCCCCAGTCTGGAACTTTGTGGGGCAGTACTATTACAACACCAGTATTCTGAAATGATAAATTAGCGGGTGGTACTTCACGTCACTGAATCAAATTGCTCCTAGTTTAGGAGTTAGCTTATACTAGTAAGCAAAATACTACAACTCCCTACTGCAAAATGCACTGAACAACAAAAATAACATCAACTAAATATGCACTTACAGAAACACATCAGCGTACTCTCCTGGCCTCTGCCCTCTGGCTGTGGTGATAGAGCGCAAACAATAACATGTATTTACACTCTTTGGGTGGGTAGGTTGGTCTTCCTCACCCCCATCACTTAGCATAACTGTCCTTCCTCTCTCTGGGTAGGTAGGGTGGTCCTCCCTCTCCCCAATCACTCAGTGTAACTGCAGAGTGGGCCTCCTTCATCCCTCATCACACAGCATAACTGTCCTCTCTCTCTCTCTCTCTGAGTGGACAGAGCGGTTCTTCCTCTCCCCCATAATTTAGCATAACTGTCCCCTCTCTCTCTGGGTGGGTAGGGAGGTCCTCCCTCTCTTCTATTACTCAGCATAACCATCCTCTTTCTCTGGGTGGGTAGGGTGGTTCTCCCTCTCCCCCATCATTTAGCATAACTGTCCTCTCTCTCTGGGTGGGTAGGGAGGTCCTCCCTCTCTTCTATTACTCAGCATAACCATCCTCTCTCTCTGGGTGGGTAGGGTGGTCCTCCCTCTCCCCTTATGACTCAGCATAACTGTCGTCCCTCTCCCCATCACTCAGTATAGCTGCGCGCTCTCTCTCTGGTGCACAATGGTCCTCCCTCTCCCGCATCACGTAGTTTAACTGTCCTCCTCTCTCTCTGCATATGTATAGTTGTTCTTCCTCTCCTCCATCTCTCAGCTATTAAATTAAATATTGTCCTATAATATTTTTTTTATATGTTAATCGACCATGCTCAAACTCCTCAAGCACTCCCACTGTCACGTGGTTACTCATGTTGTAAAATGAATTCATTTGCCACAAAATTCTATGCTATTTCAGGCTAGTTTCTAAACATAAAGTATAAGATTCTAAAAACTCAGTGTCAATTCTGAAAAACCCAAATTTCTAGGCCCATACATTCAGAATCTGTTGGCTACAGAGTTTTCATATCAGTCATTTGTGAACATCATGACTGAACGATGAATTAACCAATAGAAAAAGTCCAAAATTACACAGAGAAAAAAAAGACATATGACATATGCTTGTGTGTGTGTGTGTGTGTGTTGTCTTTTTTGTGGTTTAGTGTTTGTCCCTTCTCTGGTCATGAGTCAGGAGAACAAAAGTGGGCAGGCTTGGTCAAAAGGTCATGAGTGCCAGTCAGTAGCTCTGAAACAATCCAGCTTGTTTTTTTTAGGCTGACGTTTCTAAAGGCCCCCTGTTCCTATGGCTCCCTTTGACTTTGTTTTTTTTTTCTAAACCTTCTGTGGAATGATCCACAGTGTTCTGACCTGAAATCAGAGCCCTGACAGACACGGCAGTGAGGTAATACGGGCATTTCCCCCACGCGCCATTCTGACTGTACATGTTTCTGTTTTCTTCTCTTTTTTTCCAGCGCTGTTGGGTGGCTAACGCTCATCCACCGCTGCAGCGTCGGAGATGACAAACGTTCAGCTGATCGACAGCAGCGATTCTAGTTCATGTGAAAGAACAAAGCACCGCCGACACGGCTAACGGCAGTGTGACTCAGAGACCTGGACCAGTATGTGTGAAGTAATGTGGACCATGTGGGTCCTCTATATGGAGTAAAACCTCCTTCAGCTTCACATGGACATTTATCCAGTTAACAGTAGTCTGCAATGTTTCTTAAACTGCAGGCGTATTGTTCAGTTATAAATCCAGTCATAAAATAAGCAAATAATTTAATTGCTGTCAAAATCAAAATCTCTACAAGAATATTATTCTGGGCCTTTTATACTGATCCATTTTGTCATTATGTTCATACAATGTGAAGTGCAGTGTAAAAAATGGAATTACACCCAAGTGTAAGCATGTTATGCTTATAAACAGCGCTGGGAACGTAAGAGTTTAAGGGGTTAAAACCTATGAAACTGGTTTCCCAGACCCAGATTAGGCTTACGCTCGGGTTAAAGAGGCTTTTCAATAGTGAATTACCATTATCATTACAATTCAGTGCAAGACTAGGCTGATTATTCTGAACATTAGTTAATCTGAAACAGCACGGAAAGGTGTAAAATGCCTATCTGCGCCTTTTAAAATCTCAGTTTTGCTTCAAACAAAAAATAAAACCAAAAACATCACCACACTGTTTATGTCTCTTGTAAGCTTCTTAGACAACTTTACACCTCAGCCCTTCATCTTTACGAATGAACAATTAGAAATGCTCCAAAACACAGGTTTCATTACCTTAATGAAACATAGTTTCTGTTCTAGATTCACTATAGAGTGAAAAGTTTTAACAGTGCTTCTACACAACTGTCTGCATTAGTGCAGCAGTAGAGGGTTTCTTTACAGCCGACCCTAAAGTGACCCCAGACACCAATCATGTACTTACCCTCCAGACCAGCTGCGCCAACACCCACGAAACTCCACTTCCAAACCCCCCCACACAACAGCGTCACCCACCCTCACTCAACACATGCCATAAAACTGGGTCAACTCTGGTTTACAAAAACAAGTCTAAAAAACAAATGTACTCTCAGCAGGCTTCGCAGCCGGCCGCAGACGATCACAAAACACACATCATCACCCTTAAATATCACAGTTAGCACCGGCGACAACAAAAACATGAACTGTTTCTCGATTGTAACCTACTGAATCACACTCAGTCCATCCATCATGTTTGTAAGCAGGAGAAGAGGTATTTTAATATGACTGGAATTTCCTGAAAATGTGTTTTGTTAAGTACTCAAAAATACCCTAAATCTTTCATTTTTGATTTTTTTTTTTTACATCAAACCAAAGTGCAGACATTTGACCAATTTCGATGCAGAATGCAAAAGTAAATTTAAATGAGCAGAATAACTTTATTTATTATGCTGAAAATGTTCTCTTGTTAATTTTCATGTCATTGGAAAATCTAATATAAACAATATATTAAAAAAACTGATCAGAATAACTACGTAATTACTTATACATAATGATACAATGTCTAAAACTCTGTACTTCATGTACTTAATGGAGTAACTCTGTACTTCAAAAAGGATGGCACCTGGTAAATGACCCAAGATGCTCAACTCAGACGGCCAAACGACAGCCGTCCAACAGAAAGACAATAAAAAAAAGAAGAAAAAACCCTCACCTTGTCCAGCATCCTCTTCAGAGGCTGAGCGTGGAACTTGCTCTTCATCTCGTCGAGAAGTTGCTTGAGCTTGGGCTCCTCGGCCTCGCCCTGGTATCTGCGGCTGAGCTGAAGGTAGCAGGGCCACTTGGCAGAGTCGAAGCCCCAGTGGCAGGTCCTCTTGTCCGGCGAGCGGTGGGAGTGCATGACGAAATTCTGTGGTGAGAAGAGCAGCTGGCACTCCAGGCAGCGCACGCAGGGCGCATCCGGCTGCAGGTAAAACTGCGGCACGAACAGACCCTGGCACTTACCCAGGCACTGGTGCTCCACCTGGAAGCCAGACTCACTGTCCTTCGCCTTCAGCACAGACGGCTCAACATGGACGGCGGCACCGGGGCGCAGGAGTGCGTTGCACAGCCGCTGGGCGTCTGTCAGCGTGATGAGGCCGCAGGACGGAGCATTGAAAGGCAGGATACCCAGAACTTTGAGGATGTGCAGCTGGTCGGCATCGCAGCGCGAGCAGTAGACATAAAGCTCATCGCAAACTGCATTAATCTGCTGCAGTGAGAAATCTCGCAGTACCGAGTTGAGTACCTGTGGCAGGCAAAGACGTTTTTCTCCACCCACCACAAAGCAGGAAATGGACTCTCCTTCCAGGATAGAGTGTGTGAGCTCAGTGGAACTGTCGCAGGGAACCAGCAGAGGCCCGACACCCAAAAAAGACGGCGAAGGAAGTGGTGCCAATCCACCCGGAAGGCTCGCTTCTTGGGCCGTTTTGGCTGAAAAAGCAGCCGGGCCACCCAGAGAGCTCTGGCTGCTGAGGGTGAATTGTGCTAGGGTATGTTTGAGCCCTGGGCTCAGATCCAGAGCCTTGCCAGCATGCAACTCCTGCCCCTCAGCATCTGCCTCACGGCGTGGCTCGTTCTCCGCATGCTCTCGCTTCACCTTAGCGCTCCTGGACAGCAGGTCCAGGCCGCCACGTCGCTTCAGCTTCATCTCCGCCATCACTCGCTTTTTAATGGGTGCATCCCCAAGGTTCTCCCTGTACAGCCTCTTCATGCTGTTCTTGAATGAAGTCGGGTCTTTGAAAGGAGTTTTCACGCTCGCCTGAGTGGTAGCCATAATCGCCTCTAAGAATATCACTGGGTTTTGCCGGGTTTTGTTCAACTGATGCAACGCTTATGTTCGCTGTTGTTTTTTGCTCTATGAAAAATTATAAATACTTATCCGTCCAACTGCATGCATGATGGTGATGAAAGCTGTGGTTTCAGTTAGTTTTCTGTAAGAAAAAAAAACAGAAAGAAATGTGCTTTAGGTAAAAACATCTCTGACTAGTCAAAACTCCACTACTAAATCTAAGTGAAGTTTGGAATAGAATTAACGTTAGAAACAATGAATTTTATGGCCATCTCCGACCAGATGTGACCAAATGGTAAAATTAACATAATTCACAAGAGTGACACCTTAAACTGTAGCAAGGCAACACAAGTGTCATCAAAATGTGCCAGTTTTGTCAAAGCCAGTGACAACACTAAGCTGTTAACTTATTCATTTCTATCACTGCTCCTTATGGGGAGAAAACACGTTTTCACCTCATAAAGACAACCCATTACCATGGAACGGTGCTGTGGCGGCCCACTGACATCATGCTGACCCCTCCAAATAGCGGGAAAACACCAGACTGACTAAAAACTAAAGCAGCCTTCTCAACATCGTCATCATCCAAAGGACAACTGAAGAACATCAGTAAACCTCAACAAAAAAATGTTCCAAGTCCTTCACCGAGGTGCACTCGGCTACACCAAAAGAAGCATGGGTAATATAGTGCTTAGATATGGCACGATACTTTTTTTCTTTTCTTTTTTGATACTGATATTGAAACCTTTTTGTGCTTTAAACGCAACCATAAAATGTCATATTTAATCTAAGGCCTTCACTTTAACATCTAAAAGTAGGCCACACGCAAGCACTTCACTGCCCCACAAACACAAAGCCAACACCATATCCCAGCATGAGCGTTTCAGGATCGTATTCGTTTTTTCCCCTCAGCTATCCCATCCAGCTTCAGATCTCCAGCTCTGCCAGGATTAAATATGTGATAGCGACAGACATCCAAAGGATTCGGTTCTGCAGTGATATGGGCTATGACTTTGTGTTTATTTATTACACTGTTCTGATGATTTGTATTTTAGACGCATTACATTTATATTACAAGGCAAAATCCCGGCGTCAGTCCTCATACAAAATTACAAGGGCACAGCGCACTGCTGGAACTGGCGCTCGTTCCCTCTCTCCCCTTCATCCTCCATCTCTTTCACTCTCCCCTTCATCCTCCATCTCTCTCTCTCTCTCTCTTCCCTTCATACTCCATCTCTCTCTCCCCTTCATTCTCCAACTCTCTCCCCTTCATCCTCGATCTCTGTCTCTCTCTCCCCTTCATCCTCCATCTCGTTCCCGCATCGTACTCCCCTCCTCTCTCTCTTTTCCTATCCTCTGTGCCTCTCTCCAGTTCCCGTATCCATTCCCCTCTAACTGTCTCCGTTATGTATAATTAGTATCAATTAGTCTTGCCCCTATTCTTCACTGGAACAGTGCAGACCCTGCACTGTTCCAAGCCTAATAAATATAAATAAATAAAGCAATAAATTAAAAAAATGAAAAAAATAAACAGAAGGTCAAATGCAGCCCGCAGGAGACGGTTCCTTAGTCGGAATTGGGGTTATTGATGAGGTTTTGTGTTGAGATGATCGTCGATAATGTTTATTTTGAACGATAAAACCGTTTTTCTCCGCTTCGCTCGGTCCCGTTCCCTGAAGCCCCGGTAGCCATGTCCCAGTGCTGCCTGCTCTACCCCCACACGCACCACCCGACATACAGCACACACATTTCTGTCAGAAATGTAGAGAAAACGAGTTTAGTCTCCCGTTTAACGACATTAATCCAGATCTGTGTGTGTTTAGACTGTTAGCTCCTCTGCTATAGCAGCGTGCGGCTCGGCTCGTTAGCCGGCTAACGAAAAAATCTGACGCGCTCCAGATATTCGACAAAAAACCCCGAGATATTTTACACTGTCCGGATCCAAATGGACTCACCGAGTCGTCCTGTCCGTAAGTGCGCCCGGGGACTCTCTCTCCGGCAGCGGTGAGCTCCGTATGAGTGCTGTTCCGCCCGACTCCGCCGCTTCTCTCTGCGGGACTCCGACACTCTCCCCCCGGCCACAGCAGCCGCCCCCCCCCTTCCTGACGTCATAGAGCAGCCCAGACCAGGGGAGTGGCCTGTCAGAAATAAACAAAAATACAAATATAAACATAAATAAAAAAAATAAATAAATAAAAATAAAAAAAACGAAAAGTAAACTAAAAAACACACGTTGCATGTGTTGGATTACATTTGTTTACAATAGCTTTTTTCTTTTTTAATATTATAAACAATTGTAAAAGGTATTACATATTGTACACTTAAGTGCTAAATGTCCTCATGTTCCACATTTACAAAACGTTATATATGATAATGTTTTATTTATAAAGTGTATATACACACATCTATATACTGTAT
>JBBPCY010121625.1:0-11968 GCA_037974405.1 Brachyalestes nurse | reverse complement strand
CTGCGCAGAGAAGGTGTGGGGTAGGTGTGAGAGGACACACACACACACACACACACACACACACACACACACACACACACCTACCTGACTCTACCTCATGACAACAAAACCTGATTTTAGGGAAGCAGTATTGGAATAATCCAAATTATTTTATAATACAAATCTTAAATTCCATTACTTTGAGCCCATGTCTCATCAGGACAACATTCTCTTTCTCTCGTAGACAGACTAAGCACATCCAAGCTTATTTGTGAAAAAGAATTTTTTTTCTCTAGGGGAAAAATAATTGCAAGACTTTTGTTCATGCCTTGCTGACCCCTCATTGTGTTGGTGGGGATTAGAGGACAAGATTGAATGGAATTAAATTTCAGGCTGTATTTAAGGAGTACTGAGCCTCTGAAGCTCGGGTGGTTTAATGTCAGGGAAAGGGCCAAAGCTAAGACCTGAGAGAAATTACCAGCTGATCTTCACTGCAGCCTGTAGTGGAAAATATTTAAATTGATATTGATTTTCTCTGTGTTTGAGCTTGTGTGAAATACCTGTTTTCTAATTTTTACCACGTGTCCATTTTGTTTTAGAACCAACAGATCAGCAATAAAGAATCAAAATTACATTACTGAACACAAGGCAAAGATTCATTCATTTTAATATCTGGTTGTACATTGTCATATTCTTCAACAGTGTTGCAGTCGCTAGGTCAAAGGATGTACCGGCATTCGGTCCTCTCCTCCCCAAAGGGGGGATGTTTCCCAAATCTGCAGTGTTCCGGGACTTCCTGCTAGCGAAGATGATCAATGGTGAGAACGCTGCACACAAGTCTGAGAAATTCCGTGCAATGGCCACACGCTCCCGGCACGAGTACCTGAAGGACCTGGCCGAGAACTTTACCAGCGCCACTCCGGTGGACTCCTCAGCAGCCAAGTTCAGCTTTATCACACTCGGGGCAAAAAAGAAGGAGCGAAGCCGGCCACGGATCAACGCCCACCTGTGGAGCCCGGGCGCCCTCACCTGGGCCGTGACTGCCGAGGACCACAGCCTCGCCCGAGAGACCGGTTGCCTTCTGGCCGTCTCCAGCGAGTTTGTGGTGCTCATTGAAGAGGCCTCAAAGGAAGTTGTTTTTAACTGCTGCTGCAGGGACGTGATTGGATGGAGCTCCTCCCCAGCAGGGGGCAGAGTCAAAGTTTTCTACGAACGTGGGGACTGCGTAGCATTCTCTCTTCAAAATGGCTGCGCTGAGGAGGTCCGCGAAATCACTCAGCGACTGGAGGTGAATTAGACATAAAGTAATCTTTCAGAACAAAGTGTGATGTCTTACATTCTGGCCTCCCTGTTTGTAGTTAAATTAGGGCCGATTAAATGTTTGGATAATCAATTATCTGTTGATAATTTTTTTGATTAATCAAATCTACTAAAACACATTTGAATTGTGTAAACAGTGTAGGCAGAGTGTCAAAACGTAGTCAATACCGATAGCAGTTTACAATTACTCCATTTTGAGTTATTGTGGAAGGTGTTTTCTGTTGCACATTATTAGACCACACTGGTGAAGATGGGCAAGCCACATACATAAACAGGTCGCTTACGTACCTAGCGCAGAATAGACAAGGATCACAGAGGGGAGGCAGCAAAAGAGGGGCATGGACAGGAAGGAGAGAAAGTAAAACGATGTGTGGAGGAAGGTCGAGCAGTGAGCGAGAGACTCTGTCATGCATGGTTTTGACATCCATAATTCCTCCTCAGCAGCCCCACACACTTCACCCCGTTCACCAAACACTATAGAGATGCTCATCACAACTCTGTCAACCCAGGTTACAGGATGCATATCCAGACTTTGTTCTAGGTAGAAGGTTACATTTCCACGGATCATGGTATAACAGGACAGCTGGAACTTGTAAGGTGGAGAGACACTTGTGTACGCCGACGACACACAGGACATATTTCATCTTCTCCTGGTCGTTTTGTGATATGCAGAACAGAGACATTTGGTTTGAACCAACAAAGGGGTTTGGTTTAAAAAAGGGGGGTAGGGAGCGGACAGAAAAACAGGACAAAATAGCCTGTTTGGGGAGTAGCCCGTTTAGTTTTGAATCTGTTGTATTGCTAATGTTACTTACCCCTTCTCTCCTCTTCAGATTGTGACTCGAGGCTGCGAGACGGTAGAGATGATTCTCCGCAGAAATGCTTTGGGTCAGCTGGGCTTCCACGTGAATTTTGAAGGAGTAGTGGCCGATGTGGAGCCGTTCGGGTTTGCTTGGCAGGCCGGTCTGCGGCCTGGCAGCCGTCTGGTAGAGATCTGCAAAGTCGTCGTTGCGACACTTTCTCATGAGCAGACGATTGAGCTCCTGCGGACCTCCACCAACGTCTCTGTAGTAGTTATTCAGCCACACATGGATGGGACTCCCAGAAGGTAATGCATGCATATTTCTACTTGGAACTGAGATAAACCAGAGAGTACGAAATAATACAAATATTTACAAAAATGAATGGATTTAAGAAATGATAGAGACCGAGACGCCTAATCAGTTACGTTTTATATTCGCATTAAAAATTTCTCTGGCCAGTAATGAACAGTTGTCCTCTTTATTACAGACAATTAGATAATTATTTCCTGTATTAGTATTTTATAGGCTTTAATAAGGTACTGGAATTGGGACACTTCTGAACTCTGCAGAACATGAACACCAGGTCCCATGCCTGGAGGCCTTTATTCTAAAGATGTCTTTCACCTACAGCTAACACTACGTTTACAGGGTTGATATCTCAACCGTGTTGTCCAGAAATGTATGCTTAAATTTATATATTAGTATTAGCAAGTGTAGCCTTCTGGGATTAATGTTTTAGAGATGTAAAATGTATAGGCATGTGAAACTACCTCAGAAGCCTCCAGAACGTTAACACATCAGGACAGTTGCACCAGGCTCATCTGCTGTTGCTCATTACGCATGTAAATAAAACTTTGACAGTAAATAGTTAACAAAATGTAACTGATTAAAATAGGGTTTATGAAAGTGCCTGTGATTTTAAAATTCGAAATATCATACAATTAAAAATTTTTGTAAGCAAAGTGGAAAGTACAAAGGTTTAATTTTCAAATACAGAACACTTCCATATTGCGTGGAATTGTTCGCGACCCTATTTATGGCGCAGTGATGGAAACAGCACAGGGTGAATAAGTGTGTTGGTGAAATTAAGGATTTTTAAAAGTGTCAGGTACATGCCCTCCCCCAGTATGATGCTTCAGCCTCTTGTGACCAAATGTCAGTGTGGAAGTTCTGCAGTAAACTGTGTGACGCTGCTGTCTGTCCTTGCTGACTGATTGTTTCCTGAATTTCTCTGTGCTTCTTCAGTCGGAAGTCTTGGGAAACCTTCATTTTGCTGTATAAAAGTGCACTGTTGTGTTAGGATACTAAGTAACTGTGGTTAAATCTTAAATGTTTTAAATTAAATGAAGGACACATAGAGATGTTTGCAAGAGCTTTGAGAAGTAAAATACTTTTACTTTTGGTTAATCTGTCCTGCTATTCTGTTGTGTTCTATGTTGCACATATGATCCAGGAGGACGATATTTTGTCTTCCTGTATATGGCTGGGACGACAATTAAGCGCTACTTGACTTGACTTGACTTGACTTTTACCCAGACCGTAATTTTATGTGTAGCAGCAGTTCAGCTAAATTGCTTGAAGCGGTGGATCCGGTTACCACAGCTATGGTCATTAGATCCATATTGTACTTTAAATTATGCATGTTGTACTTGAAAGTGTTCTCTCAGAAATGTGCCCACTTTGTAGTCCAGTATCTGGATGAGGCAGCCTGTAAATATTTAATCCAGTCCACTCTCCCCTTCCACCCGAGAAGCATGGGCTAAAAATGGCTTGTGGTATTAGTTACAGTGATTACACTGTAGGACCCCACTTTCTGTTTCCTGATCTGAACGCCGCTGTTCGGCACCCCTGTCTCTGCTAGGGCGTGCTCAGAGTTGTGCCACTTCCCTGTTGTGGAGTACAAGACCGCTGGAGCTGGAGCTGGAGCTGGCTGGCATCGTATGATTCACAGGCCTCAGGGTCTACCTACCTCTCAGATTTCACCTGCGCAGGGCCCTGAAGGGCAGTCCTCTGGACAGCAGATATCTCAGTATGCCCAGGCAGTTATGTCCCGCAGCACATCCTTCGACAAGAAGTACCAGGATGGCACCAGGTATTTTTTATACTTATACTTATTCTTTTATACACTGCATCCTCTACACTGCCTCATCTGCAGACAGAGGAGCAGCTTCAGCGGCAAGCTGCCCTGCTCCACTGACAGATTGAGGAGGTCGTTCTTCCCCCACGCCATAAGACTGTTTAATTCCACAAAGGGGGTGAAACGCTAACGTCACTATCCACAGCTGCACCTCTGCACTACACTACTCACAGCACTTTAACTTTACACGCCTGTTTGCACTAGACTTCTTTAATTGATCTGCACTGACTGTCAATTCACACCATACAAGTATTACTGGACTGTCAATTTAATTCACACAAGCATTACCCACCAAGTATTAAAGCACAAGCATTACTCTCCAAGTATTACCGAAGAAGCGTTACCCTCCAAGTACTACCGCACAAGCATTACCTTCCAAGTTCTTGCTGCACAAGCATTACCTTTAATTATCACCTATAACTTTTGTCTATAAGGTGCTTACTGTGTCAGCTTGTCTGTGTGTGGACATGTCTGCTTCAATAATTTTTATTTTTAGCTAATCTACTTCTTAATTTTGTATATACTGCTGGAAACTGTAAATTTCCCTCTGGGATGAGTAAAGTATCTGTCTGTCTATCTATCTATCCATCTATCTATCTTTCTATCTATCTATCTATCCATCTCACCGTTCCTTCATGGGTCTGTTGCGTCAGTTCTGTGATTTGGTAAAGTAGGGAGGAAAATGGAGAAATGGCAGACTTGGGTAGTAACAGAAAATACATGTTTCTGAATCAGGATATAGGTAAGTGTTGTCAAATATAGGTAAGTGTTGTCCCAAACAAGCTTTAATAACAAAAACTCACGTAAACACTCCCTTAAATGCGAGGGCCTCGGTAGAACAAAAATAAGAAGACTCTCTTTAAGCCACGAGGAAGGGACTTCAGTTCCGGCATAGACTTCGGACCCACTGATACGGTTCCGATTCTTGGTTTGCTCCCATCCAGGAGACACAAGGAGTGCAAGTGTCTGAGGCTCTGCTCCCTGCAGAGCTGACTAGGAGTAGTTCCAGCCTACGGCCGCTTCAGCCTCGCTGGTTAACACTAAGAAACATTAGAGCCAAGCCAAAGTCCACTAGCATATGTTAACTGACGAGACACCTGGAAACACAAAGGGAAACTAAAGCAGGTGATCACCAGGGAGAGCACGAGGCCTGACGTGAGTCAGGTGACGTATCGGATGAGTTTATCTGTAGTGTTAGGATGATCACTTTGAGATGAGTGGGTTTATTGTCATTTTACCCTACCAAAGGCCTCACTGGTGTCCCCTCTCTAAGCCACTATTATTCTATTAAACAGTGTATCTGGCTGTAACGTTCAGTGCAGTTTTAGTACATTTTTAATACATTTGTGTACTCAGTAAGTACAAAGTGTGTTCAGTGCTTTAAAATACTATAGTGGTAGTAAATGTAGTAGTAAATGGGCCTGATGTTTGTAGTAGTAAATGGGCCTGGAACTTGCTGTTCCTGGAAGGGACTAGGACCAGGGCACACTCCTCTGGCCATAGCTCTGGAGGTTAGGTGGGGGGTTTGTTGTAGTGTTCTCTGAGCTTCTTCCATGTGCTCCCTCTCTAGTGATGTGACCTTTTCATTGTGCTCCTGCCTTGCCTTACTGAACTCTTTTGCCATATAGAAGACCAGTGGTTTATGGCAGAATTCTTTTTTGAGGAGTTTCCGCACCGCAAGAGCATGAAGGGAAGATGGAGGTTCCAGTCATGGCCATTTTCGGGCAGGCGACTAAACCTAAAGTTGTCTTTTTGTTGTTCCATTGGAATCGAGTGTAGAGGGGAATAGTGTCTTTTGGATTCCCACTTTTGGGTCCAGTAGTCAGACTCTCATCCACGTCTATGTTAACAGAGGTTTCTTCTCACCTCCTTGTTAGAAGCACCAGCCCCACTCCCTCTGGCTTTGCCTAGGCTGGGCTGTCTCCTTATTGTTGGGACTCACCAGGCATCCCAGTGCACTCATGACCAACAGTCAACTATGTGTCTTAAATTATTTCTTGAAGGGTTAGGTTGGGGCACATGCCTGCCGGGTGACAGATTTTATTTTTGACCCCCGGTAGGCTAAACATAGATAAATTTAAAAGTCTTGAAAGAAATAGCCATGAAGAATTTCATGTTCTTTCTGGTTCTTGATATGTGGCAAGAAATAAGCAAACAACAAAATATTTAATGTTGAGAGACGTTTCTAAAATAAACACGCAGTATTTTCTGAAAAGTACCAAAAAGAACTACTGCGAAAAGCTGATCAGAGCGAGCACACATTGAGGAAGTGGATCAAACCTACAAACTCAACTTCTGCTGGTAGTTTTGTGGCAGATGAAAATAGTCCTCGTTAAACATGGTGGCCTTTACAGGTGTAACTCAGCCCGATCTTAAAACTGAACTGGCCGACACGGCTGAATGAGTGTTCGAGTTCAAAGGCCTGACAGGTGATCTTGAATATGTTGCCTGCCAGAAGGCCATTCTCGCTCAGAGCACAAATGGAGCGAAATGGAAAGTCTCCCAAAACCCGATGAACTTCTGTCTGAAACATGGAATTCCATCCCTGACTCGCTTTTGGAGTCGATCTCTGGATCCACATACTTACGCAAGCAGGTTTTCTCCAACATGAGCCACATAGAGAACAGACCTCGCTCGCGCCTGACATAGATCAGTTCTGCAGATATTCAGGAACAGAAATCACTTTAACCTGGAGAAAAAATATTATTTAAAAGTCTTTTGTAAATTTTCTTATCTGACCCTTATGTTCAGACTCCTTAATGTCTTTATTGTGACTGTTTTTTACATTTTTCTTTTCTGGAATACAAAATGAATCTTGCTCTTGTTGTCTGTGTAGGATTCTGCATGACTTTGAACTATTCCAGAACTCTGGAAACACTGGACAGCCTTACTGCAGCTCTCCCAGCAACCAGTCCACTTCCAGTGACCCAGGACCCTGTGGCACATGGAGTCAGAAGGCTGGATATGATGGGTAAGATCACCAACACAACATTGATATCCAGACTCTTGTAGGGGTGGGTGATATGGCAAAAATGTAATATCACAATTTTTATCACGGAAATTACTATATATATATTTTTTTTAACTATTTTGCAAATTACTGATCAGTGCAGCCAAACTATTGGTCAAATAGTGCGATAAAAAATTAGGAAGTGCGATAAAAAATTTCGGGCCACACCCCCAAAGACTCACCTGTTTAAACTGTACTATGTGGCCAAAAGTATTGGGACAGAGCTGTCATACAAAACTATGTGGACAAAATTGAGACACACACTCTCACACATACAGTAATGCTATGTTAATGCTAATGCTAACGATATGCTAATGCTAGGCTACGCCTTATGCTATGCTAATGCTATCGTCATGCTAATGCTATGCTAACACTGTTAATGCCATGTTACTGCTAATGCTATCGTCATGCTAATGCTATGCTAATGTTAATGTTATGCTAATGCTAAGCTAATTGTATTTTAATGCTAGGCTAATGATATGATAATGCTATACTAATGCTATGTTAATGCTAGGTTAATGATATATTAATGCTATGCTAATATTAATGCTAACGCTGATGCTAATACTAACGCTAATGCTGTATTCTGCATTTGAGCAAGCACACTTCGTATTTTCTCAGTCTAGTATTATTATTGTCGTCTTTATTATTCCGTTCACTCCTTTTTTAACCTAAAATAATTCAGGATTCTTGCGCTGAATCCTGCTGCTGTAGGTAGCTAGCCCATGGGAGCCCTGGTGGGGTCTGTTCCCTCCTGTCAGCTGCCTTCCCATGTCGTCACAGCATCTTTCCCTTGTTGTCAGCTGCCTTTTCACAACAGTCACTGATTTTACAGATGAACTCTCCACCTCACTGTCTCACCTGCCATCTGTTATTTAAGTCTAGCTACATCAACAGCCCGATTTGGATCCTGTTTACTCTTGTAATGTTTGTTTGAATATATTTTTATATATTTTTTATTACTTAGGTTTAGCCTTTTAAATAGTCGATTTAATTTAACTGTACTGCACACTGAACTGTGAACTGTATATGTAACAAATACAGAATCATGATTCTTGATTTGCATGTACCTGTATGTGTTTATTTTTCTATGATTTGGAATCACCAAGATAAAACGTTTGACCGCCACTGATTTTATCTGATGTGTAGGTGCCAATCCACTACTTTCCACACCCAGGCCGAAGGGAAAGATGTTGAGGACTATAGAGAGCGGGAACCCAGATTGGAGCGGACCAGGTCGGCTGGTAAGTGTGAATTAATATGTTGTTTCAATGTGTTTTACTTCCTCATGAAGAATCAAGGGAATTAATTTTAGGATCTTGTGTTTCAGAAGCTAAGTGGCACATCCCCTCCACTAAGATAATAGACAGAGGTGTGAGGAGACAGGAAGTAAAGGACCCACGGGTGAGTAGAACAGGTCTCAGTAAAACTGAGAACAAATGGCACTGGTATGATTAGTGTTTCCTTCTTTTACCAGTTTCTTAATTGTGTTTATTAATGACTTTAAAAAGAAGAACAGACATGAGACATGTGCATAGGAGGAGACAGGACTAAGGGAAGACAAAAAAAATCCCAGAACATTTCACAGAGTACAAATGTTTATTGACCTATGGAGCCTTAAAAGTTGGCTTGCCTAAACATATTAACGGGTCTTTGCTAGCACCAAGATCTGAAGTTTGAGCTACTTACTTCAGATGATTACCATTGATATTACATGTAAATGCTTAATCTCTATATATATTTAATTTGAAATGTGACATGGTCAGTTATTTGTGATTGTACCGAATCCCCACTGGTTTTAGCCAGTTTAAAAAAGTTTTGTAAGATTTGAAAATGGTGACCCTTGCGAAATCATTTTCAAGGGTCTACATTAAACTTTAAAAATTACCCACTTACAATTCATTAGAAATGGCTTAGATAAAGCATGTGCGATTTAATGGAATAATAAATTATTAATTTCCATTACACTGGGAGCAGTGACTGGAAATACTAGTGCACCACACTAAGAGTTGTTGTACAGAAAAAATGCTCTTCAGGCTCTTTTTCTCCACACAGCTGCTTTCGCTCTGGATTATATTTAGAATTCTCAGTTGCTCATACGATGCCAGGCTATGACAAGCTGCATGCCAATCGTAGATCTTATCACAGTCTTTAAAAAAACAGGTGAATACAGAATATATCAGATACTAAGCTCCTGGAGAAACATTGCATCTCCGTTTTTTTATGAAATATCTTTTCTTGGTTTGTTCATTTTTTGAGTACTTTGAAAATTCTCCTCTTGAAGCCAAACCAAAGGACAGACGCTCTTCAGAAAGCTGGTTGTAAACGTGAGCAAAGAGCTTGTCCATGTTAAATAGCTTCATTATACCATATGCAATGTTTGTGTTGTCAGTATGACATCAGGACTGTTTATTAATTTACACTTGCAATTTATACCTTCTAGTCACTTTAATCGTAGGTTAGAATAGATAGAATTTATGTTTGGAATTTTTATAGTTATTAATATTGCACTGTTTGTAGTCAAGTCTGCTAAGAGGGCATGCATGTAAGAATTTCATTGTATTATGTACACTTGACAATAAAAACATTGAATACTTGAATATGATGTGTTTTGTAGACCCAGGAGAAGAGCTGCCACAGTCAGTGCTCCAGTCACTCCAGTAGCAACACACTCTCCAGCAATGCCTCGAGCAGCAGTGGTGACAAGCACTTTGGCTCAGGAGACCCAGTAGACCCGGAGACCCTGGGCCAGACATATATCAAAGGTGCCTCCACGGACAGTGGCATTGACACGACCCCCTGTATGATCGCGCCGCCTCCTGCCCACCTGACCACTCCGGAGGGAGAAGCTGCAGGAATGGGGCCAAAGACTGGGAGGCGACAAACAGGACGTTCCTGGGCCCTGGAGTACCAGGAGGAGAAAGAGAGAGAAGAGGACAGAGAGAAGATTGCACTGACACAGAGGGTTGTCTCCGCTACAGCACCAGGCCATGGCACTGACGGCAGCACCGGGGACTTGAGTGAAGTCTCCTCGTTATCCAGGTATAATGGAGAAGGCCATTACTCATTTCTCCTAACTGACTGTAAAGACGGTTTATATTGGACACTCCAGTACAGCCAGAAAAGTACTGTCTCTGAATCCATTGTAGTCAGTTACCACAAATATTCACAGGGAGCACGCTTGTCCTGGTTCAAGCAACATGGCATCCAGGCTTGTAGAAAAAAAGACAACATTAAAAGGAAAAAAATAACCGTCTTAAATCTGTTCTCCCGCTAGACCTACTTCACTCTGTCAGAATGCCCTCTGTGCTGGTAAGCTTACACAAAAACTGACAAAACCATTTAGTTTCAGCTGTGAAATGTTGTTCTGGATAAGATTTTTTGTGCTTGTTTCCTTTGCACTCTTTCCGTGAATCATAAATGAACAGGCTGTTAGGCAGGCAAGCAAGCATAATCCTGCAAGTTATTCTTCAGTGTAGATTATTGTCTGTACAGACCAGGTGCTCTCTCTCTACTTGTCCATTTCTCTCTCAGAAGTAAACAATAGTATTATTCTTTCTTAGTGGCTCCAATCACTCTGGAAGCCCGTCTGAACGTGGCCTGAAGAACAGCAGCTCTGTGGATTTCAAAGTCTACATAATTTCCCCGACTAGTACCGCCAGAGGAAAAGGGCGGAATAGAAGTGCTAAAGGCTACAAGTCAGAAGAAATAAAATATCTGAGTGATTGGAAGATAGGAGAAAATGACCATCTACTGGAGGCACAGAAGCAGCCTAGAGACTGCAGGTAAGAGCTTTGGATTTAGTGTCACTGCTGGGGTCTGGATGACACTGTCTGTAATGTCTCATATCACAATATTTAATATAATGGCACAAATGTTGTGGTATATAATGTGGCTCTAGTGATTTCCACCACTAGTACTAACAATAATTAATATTAGGGGTGGGGAAAAAATAACGACAACAACAATACTAATATTACTACTACTACTACTAATGATAATAAATCTGCTGGTCTGTATGATTATTTTTTTTTAGGCATTTACATATGACCGACCCATCTAAACGGCTTAGTGCTGGTGGGACTTGCCAGGTATTCTCCAAGCAGACATTCCTGAAGATGCTGCTGCCAGATCAGCCTGACCATATCAAGGTAAGCCTTGAACCAAACCCCTGACTTAAACACACATGCCCTTTATTTAAAATAGAGCTCTGGTGTGTTCCTGGATAACAGTTCACAAATCACCATCAAAACCAAACCAGCACCGGCTGGAACACACCGTGGGCTCACCACTCGTCCTATTCTCTCTCTCTCTCTCTCCATCTCTCTGATCACTCTTTCCTCTCACAGTCTTTCAGTCCTTCTCTCTTCTCTCTCTACCTGAGAGCCATGTTGTAAAGAGTCCCGGCTCTGTCTGGGTGCCGAGTCTCAGTTCTGTAAGTAGATTCAAGAAACTCACAGAAACTTCCCCACAGTACTACACACACACCCCTGAAAGACTACATATCCCAGCATGCATGGTTCCTTAAACTGTAACAGTTTCATATGCGACCTTTAAAATGTTTAGCCATCTCACTTACTTTCTATTAGGTAAGACTAATATTAATTACTATTTCCTATTAACACAAGATGTTTAACTTGTTACCTATACATGAAAATATAAGCAAGAGTGTGTGTTTACTGGTTAATACACTGCTGTTTATTTAAAATAAACAAAAAC
>JBBPCY010121562.1:0-17618 GCA_037974405.1 Brachyalestes nurse | reverse complement strand
CATTAAAGGTGGAAAAAGTTCTGACATGATTTATCTTTGTCTCATTTTTTACACCACAGAAACCTGACATTTTCACATGGGTGTGTAGACTTTTTATATCCACTGTAGATAGATAGATAGATAGATAGACAGACAGACAGACAGACAGACAGACAGACAGACAGACAGACAGAAATGAGCCAGCAAGCAAACAATTTTTTAAAAATCACATTTATATTTTAAGCCATTCATAATATTAATAATAATAATAATAATATGATTGTTAAATCATATCATTACATAAGAGGCTCTTTAAGTGGAGTGGACAGAAACACAACCCTCAGATGTTAATATCAGTCATTACAGTTATATCAGTTAATATCAAGTTTAACAGTACGGGAGGACCTTTGCAAGACGGAGAGAGTGTATGAAGAGTGTGGTGACACACACACTCCGGCGTAACAGACTAAACACTCAGATACTCCAGCGCGCACACGCACACGCGAACGTGCACACACACACACACACACACACACCCGTCTACACTGCCGCCGGACCTCCAACCGCCGTAAATATTTAAGGGTGGGAGACAAACTCAACAGCTATTTCCTCTCTCTCTCTCTCTCTCACTCTCTCTCACTCTCTCTCTCTCTCTCTCTCTCTCTCTCTCTGTCTCTCTCTCTGTGTCTCTCTCTCACACACACAATATAATATAATAAAATGTTAGGCTATAATATTTAATATACTAATACAACTGTCAGATATATTAATTTGCTTATATCTAGGTGCCTGTCTGTCCGTTTATCTATCCATTAATCTCTCTGCCTGTCTATGAGCTCTGGATCAGTCTCAGACCAGTTTGAGAAGAAGCAGGCAGCAGAACACAGGAGTGTGCGATGGCTCTCTCTGCATACTGCACGTTACACACACACACACACACACAGCCACACACAGCCTTAAAATGAAGTGTCACTCCGTAGGGAAAACGAGAGTGAGGGAGAGAGAAGAGAGAGAGTGAGAGAGGAGGGAAAATAAGGACAAAATATGCAAAGAAAGAGGTTTTCAGAGGACAGATGAAGTGAGTGAGGGGCAAAATAAGGACATGTAGAAAGATAGACAGAGGTGTTTGGAGGACAAATGGAAGTGGGTGAAGAGTATGTGCAGTTCTCTCTCTTTTTGGAACCCTACAGGAAACATCCGAGCATGTGATCCTCTCACCTGGATCGTGTTGCTAAAGAAACATTCTGGAGTAACAAAGGCCTAAACACATATAGGGGCAGACAGAATAATGGAAACACCATCCTCTTCATCATCACCATCATCCTCATCCTCAATCAACATCAATAACATCATCCTCTTTATAATCACCACCATCCTCACCCTCAATCAACATCAATAACACCATCCTCATCCTCAATCAACATCATCCTCTTCATCATCAACATCATCCTCATCCTCAATCAACATCAATAACATCATACTCTTCATCATCACCATCATCCTCATCCTCAATCAACATCACCATCATCCTCTTCATCATCACCATCATCCTCAATCAACATCATCCTCTTCATCATCACCATCATCCTCAATCAACATCACCATCATCCTCTTCATCATCACCATCATCCTCATCCTCAGTCAACTTCAATAACATCATCCTCTTCATTATCACCATCATTCTCAATCAACATTAACATCATCCTCATCCTCTATCAACATTAATCATCACCATCATCCTCATTCAACATCAATAACATCATCCTCTTCATCATCACCATCATCCTCAATCAACATCAATAACATCATCCTCTTCATCATCACCATCATCCTCAATCAACATTAACATCATCCTCATCCTCATTCAACATTATCATCAACATTATCCTCATCCTCATTCAACATCACCATCACCATCATCCTCATCCTCAATCAACATCAACCTCTTCATCATCAACATCATCCTCTTCCTCAATCAACATCGTCCTCTTCAACACCATCATCCTCATCCTCAATCAACATCATCCTCTTCATCATCACCATCTTCCTCATTCAACATCAATAACATCGTTCCCTCTTACCATCATCCTCTATCAACATCAACATCATCCTCTTCATCATCATCATCATCCTCATCCTCAATCAACATCTTAATCACAATCATCCTCAATCAATATCATCATCACCAGTCATCACCATCATCTATAACCTCACTCACCATCATCAATAATAAACATCACCCTCATCAATCATCATCATTCCTCATCCTCAGTCACCATCATCAATCATCACCCTAATCCAGTATCATCAATAACCATCATCCTCAATCATCCTCAATAATCACTACCATCATCCTCATTCTCAATCATCCTCATTCACCATCACCATCATCCTCATTCTTAATCACAATCATCCTCAATTAGTATCATCATGACCAGTCATCACCATCATCTATAACCTCACTCACCATCATCAACAATAACCATCATCCTCATCGATCATCACCATCATCCTCATTCTTAATCACAATCATCCTCAATCAATATCATCATCACCAGTCATCTATAACCTCATTCACCATCATCAACAATAACCATCATCCTCATCATCATCCTCATCAATCATCACCATTATCCTCATCCTCAATCACCATCATCAACAACCATCATCCTCATCAATTATCACAATCACTCATATTAAACCTCAACATCCTCATCGTCTTCAGCACCATTATCCTCACCCTCCTCAATACTGAGATCTTCAATCCTCATCCTCAGCATCTGCATCCTCCTTCTCCTCATTGTTCTCATCAATCACCCTTAAACTCATCCTCATTGTCCTCATCATCCTCACCACAATCACCAACTCAACATCATACTTGTCCTCATCAACACCATCATTCTCAATCACCACCACCATCTTCAATCATCCTCAACAGTCTTCATCATCATCATCTCCCTACACAGATAGACTTAAATGATTCTCAGTATATCTTCTTCATCTCGTTCTCTTCTCTTTTGTTTTCTGTTCTCTCGTTATCTCTCCCCCTCCCTTGTTCCCTCCTCCTCCTCCTCCCCTGCCAGGTGAAGCTGCAATAATGCTGTTAGGCTGTGGCTTGGCAGAAATGAGGCTGTTTGGTAAACATTAGTTTAAAATATGCTCAAGATTTTTCTCAGTCACTCTTTTAGGCGTGTGATGTATGAAGGAAACGTTACTGTAATGAAAAACTATAAATCTTCTGATTTTACTTTCTTTTCTTCCCTCCTGGAGCGGATGTGGAATCGGGCCCATTGTTGATTAATGATCAAACAGCCGATTTATCAACAGGGTGTATTATTTTCACATAGAATATTTCATTTATTTCAAACAAAGGAACTCACAAGTCGGTTCATTCATCATGTTCACCAAAACACCACCAAGAACAACGAGAATAATACATCTTTATTTTTAATTAAGCATACGATTTAACAGTTAAAAATCGTTTAGCTATCAGTCTACATTTCTACCTATTTGATAAACTATCCACCTATCTATCCATCCATCCATCCATCTATCCACCTATCTATCCATCTATCTATCCATCCATCCATCCAACCATCATCTATCCACCTAACTATCCATCCATCTATCCACCTATCTATCCATCCATCCATCCACCTATCTACCCACCTATCTATCCATCCATCTATCCATCCATCTATCCACCTATCTATCCATCCATCCATCCACCTATCTATCCATCCTTCCATGCATATTTCCATCCATCCATCCTTCCATGCATATTTCCATCCATCCATCCATCTATCCGTCCATCCATCCACCTATCTACTCATCCATCCATCCATCCATTCACTTATTTATCCGTCCAGCCATTCATCTATCCATCCATCCATCCATCTATCCATCCATATTTCCATCCATCCATCCACTTATCTATCCACCTATCTATCCATCCATCTATTCATCTCTCTCTTCTGCATCCATGTGTCTTGCCCATTTGTCTACCAGTCTTTTCATTTGTCTGTCCACCTGTCTGTCCATCTATCTAACATCTGCCACTTATCTGTCCATCCATCTATCCACCTACCTGTCCTATCTATCTGTTCATGTATCCACCTGCTTGTCCATGTGTCTGTCCATCTGTTCGTAAATCTGTCATTTATCTGTCGATCTGTCCATCTGCCTATTTCTCTGTCCATTTAAACAACTGAACACAGTTACGCCTAAAGCAGTAAATGAACTGACTGCTCTTTTATAGTAAGTAATTAGGTTGAGTTAAGCCCCAGCACCAAAACAGCACACCGGCGTGCCTGACGCACAAGACTGATAAAACATAGTCTTATGCAAAAGTACGTCCTCACTTACTGTTTCTGGGTCGACAGAGGCAGCTTCAGACATCACAGGAAGCTTTATTTCATGAACATACATCAGAGATCTCAAATGTTGAAAAAGTTTTAGGAACTTAGGAATTTAATTTTCAAAATAACTAGACATTTTATGTAGATCCTTCAAACAGCAGAAAAAACGTGTTGCAAAGCTTGGTGGTGGGGGGAAGAGGTGTGTGTCTCCGACTTACTTGTGATTAACAGTTGTACAAAGTAGGATTTTCTAAATCATTTTTCAGCATATCTTATTATAATACTAATGCGTGTGTAAGCTTAAGATTTCCAATATGTTTGATACGTACGTTGATTTTTACAGAAAAAAAAGGCAGATTTTTTTCTGACTTTCATTTTTTCCAGGTAGTTATGTCCCAATAGTTGGTTGAATTATAATAATATATATTTTTAACCATATTGGCTAGGTTGTGCTAAAAGAAGGATAGGGAATTGTTCATTACACATTCTTTGAGGCTTTATATTTTTGAAAAGTACAAGCAATGCAGAAACGGGAAAAATACCCTCAGGGTTTTAAAGGCAAAAGGGCCCATTTCATGGGAAAGCAAATTTTACTCACTCTTTAAAAATTAGAGTTTGATGTAGTTTGTAAACAACGATAAAATGTACAAAAATTCTCCAGACCATATGTGGAAACTAAGCCGCAAAAAACAGCGTGTTTTTAATTAAAATAAAAAATAAGCCCCAACGCATTTACATATATATCCGTCTGCTGAGCCTGAAGCGGTTCAGCTTAGCTAACAAGCCTGAAGGGGCCTAGCTGTCGAACGCTGTGGACTCTGGCTGCCTCCTCTCGGAGTGTCTCCTCTGCGCCCCCTGGAGAACAGCCCAGTGTTAATTACCGTCACTGTGGGTCCTGACGGTCAGCTCCACTGACCCTTCCAGAAAAAAAGCGGAAAAAAATCGCTGGGAGAGAACATACTGGAAGGAGTGAGTAAACGAGTAAACGAGTGTCAGACCTTTCTGAGGGCCGGTGAGTAAGAGGCCCCCGGAGCCGGAGGGAAAAAGCACATTTTCTCTCAAACGGACACGCTTCTTTTGGCTTTACTGGCCATTCCAAACCCGCCCTAAATCCGCTCCATCTTGGCTTCTCCCTCGTGAAAAACGAACCTCGTTTGATGTCACTGAGGCAGCGTTCCGCACGCCCCCGATCAAAGGTCATGCGATATTTACAGCCCTTTCTCTCAAGCGACACTGTCCATTTAGAGCCTACAGTAAAGTCTGGAGTCTCTCCACATTCCGCATCGTTTTCTTTATGGCGATACAAACACAACTGGAGGGAAAGTCGCTCCGTTAAATGAATCCCAGATTAAATTGCACACAACGGAATCCCAGATTATATTAGACATTCACTTCAGACGTGTTCACACGCAGGGTTTGGCCACAGAAGGGTTTCTGTTTAGAACACAACGAAAGGAATCGACTTTGAGTAATAACACAGAAACACCGACCTGCCAATCAGGAGTTTTAGACTCCGCCCACCAGCAACATACCTGATCGGCTCTGCCGCATCAGTGATTATGATCAATGTACAATTATATAAACATCAGCTTCCACTGACGCTGGTCTTAGAAAGTTATTAAAGGGAGAACTCAGCAATAGAGTAAAAGGAACTCTTCTGGTTCTGTTTTTTTATTTTTATTTCATGATTCATTTGTACTCCAGCGTTGCAATTATGACAATTTTTATCTGTCTCTCTACCTTTCTGTCTGTCTGTCCCTCTGCCTTTCTGTCTGTCAGTCTTTCTGTCTGCCTGCCTTTCTGTCTGTCTGCCTATCTGTCTGTCTCTCTTCCTTTATGTCTGTCAGTCTGTATGTCTCTCGCCAATTCTGTCTGTCTGTCTTTCTGCCTTTCTGTCTGCGTAATGATGAGCAGATCATTCTGTTGGAGAATTAACTGGAGTGAGTCACAGAGAGACAGGGCAAGGTAAAGAAAGAGAGAAAGAGAAAAACAGAAAGAAAAGACAGGAAGAGAGAGAGCAATGAGAAAAGGTAAAGGTGAAAATGGAAGAAACAAACAGTAGAAAGCAGAAAGAGTGAGGGAGAAAAAAAAGAGAGATACAATGGGGAGGGAGAAAGAGAAGATAAAACAGAATGGGAGAAAAAAAAGGAAAAGCAGAAAAAGAGTGTGAGAGAGTGCAAAAAGACGAAAGAGCAAAAGAGAGAGACAACGAAGAGAGAAGAAAGAAGATAAAGGATAGAGAAGATAAAAGAGAGGGTAAGAAAAAAAGACAACAGACGGTGAGAGCAAAAAAGAGGAAAGAAGGCAAAAAATAGAGACAATAAGGAGTGAGAGAAAGAGAGAAGAGAGAAGATAAAGGAGAGAGAAGATAAAACAGATTGGAAGAAAAAAGAAGAAAGCAGAGAGTGTGTGAGAGAGAGCTAAAAGAGGGAAGAAAAAAAGCAAAACAGAGACAAAGGGGACAGAGAAAGAGAGACGATCATGGAGAGATAGACCAGAATGAAAGAATGAAAGATAAACAGAATAGAAGACAAAAAAGAGGGATAAGATGGAGAGAGAGAGAGAGAGAGAGAGAGAGAGAGACAGACTCCTCTTTCACGAGACTGAGGAGGGATGGGGTGAATTCAGCTCTGCATCGAGATGCAATAAACTCAAAGGAGCGTGCAACCTTAAAAATGCCAGTGTGGCACACACACACACACACACACACTTTTTAAAGACTTTACACACACACACTCATGCGTCTAGCAGATGCTGTAGTTTTTCCGCTCGCTTGCAGGGCTGCTTCATCTACACACAGCGCGGAGTTTCAGCAGTCACTTCATGTTATATTTATTCATCCACATCACGCCTGAAAGAAAGCCCAAAATATTCCACCAGACACAACACACACTGTCTGATATCAGCAGCTCCTGCTGGAGCGCAGACTTCAAACCCACACACACTTCAGAAACAACACACACTCGCCCACACCAACAAATCACCTACGAGAAGCTCAAAAACTCTTCTTCCGTGAGCAAAAGTCGACTGATCCGCTCCGGAGCGATAATAATCAGCTGGAAGTCTGTTTTCTGAGACTGCTTTGATCCCGCCAAGTTCACTTATAGCTCTACACAAACAATCCCTGCCATAATAATCCAAAACTCACTCATCAAGCCCTGGATTAAATATTCAAAAGAACAAGGTGCTCCCGAGCGTGAAGAACAACCACCGAGAGGAACCAAGACTCAAAAGGAAAAACTTTGTAACCGCGTGAGGAACTACCGAGAGGAATCAAGAGAAGAATTTCCTTAAGAGAGTAAAGAAAAACCAAGACTCGAAAGGGTGAAACTCCCTTATAGCCTGAGGGAGAACCTCAGAGAGAAACCAAGACAAAGAAGAACCACAGAGAAGAAACAAGATTTTAAAAAGGATCTTTCCAAGATGAGGCAGAACCACTCAGAGGAAACAAAACTTCAAAAAAGGAAACTCAGTAGGGGTATGAACCACAGAGAGGAGCCACAGACTAAGACGAAGAAGATCCCTAAAGAACAACGGAGGAAAAAAGAAAGGAGCTGACCAAGAGTATGAGACAGAACCACTTGAAACAACCAAGACTCAAAACAAGAAACTCCTTTACTGCATGAAGAAGAACCACTGACAGGAGCCAAGACTCAAAAGAAGGCACTCCTTAAGAGAATGAACAAGAACCACAGAAATGAACCAAAGATGTAGATCCTTAAAGAGCAGGAGGAAGAACCACTGAGGAAAAAAGCAAGATTCAAAAAAGGAGCTTCCCAAAAGCATGAGGCAGAACCTCTCAGAAGAACCAAACTCAAAAAGGAAACTCAGTAAACGTATGATGAAGAAGCACTGAGAGGAACCACGTCTCAAAAAGGTCTGATGACTCCTTTTGAGTATGAAAAAGAATGAGAAGAACCCACACACTTGTTTACATATTTTCTTTACTGTAGCACTTTTCAGGCTCTATGTAATCATTCTCCGTAAATCAGCCAAAAAACGTCCACTGCACACAATCTAATGCCAGTTTCCTGGATGTGGATTAAGCCTGATCCTGGACAGGATTGATACTTTTTAGTCTAGAGGGGGAATTCTGCTGATTTTTTTTAAAACTGGAAAGAGTTTAGACAAAAACAGTCATTCAGACGAGACGAGACTCAGATTTCTTTACAGTGGAGGTGAATGGAACCCGACATCTCCAGTACAAATACACCAAACCCCCACTGAAGCTACATGCGTCTTCCGGTTGTTTATATGGAATGCTGAGGGTATTAAAAGAGTGGTAAATCTGAACTAAATCAGTTTTCTTTGGGGCCTCATGACACCCTGCATGTATCCCTCCACCATGAATGGGTTTAGTTTTAGGACCAAAAGCTTCTCAAAACTAAATATATTTAAGGAATATCTTTCTGTGAGGGACTTTCAGAGACAGACGTCTGGTTCCATTCACTAGCACAGTGAACAGTTATGATTCTTGGTGAGTTCTGGAGCATTTCAACCAAAGTGTTGCCCCCCCACCCCTAACAAACCAAAATCCACAATGCCCCATCTCTGGAGATCTTTAAAAAGCACTTGAAGTTGCATCTATTCTATAAGACCTTTGGTCTTTCACTTACTATTTTATGTAGAGTGTCCTTGAGTTTGTTGAGGCAGCTGGTGGCCTAGTGGTTAGAGAGGTGCACCCCAGAAGGTTGTAGGTTTGAATCCCAGGACTGCTACCCTTGAGCAAGGTACTGTCCCCACACACTGTTCCCCAGGCACCCCCTGTTGGTGGCAGCCCACTTGGTGAATGGGTTAAATGCAGAGAAAGAATTTCACATTGTTCTGTGCTGTGTTCACTCGTGGTTATAAGGGGCCACTTTACTTGAAAGGCGTTATATTAAATATTACTATTATTATAATAGCTCTCCGTTTACCTTTATCTTAAGAACTTAATTATGCAGGAATTTGGGAATTTTCCTTTCATGCATCTCTGGAAAAGCAGCCTTTTTTTCCCCTGAGATCTCAGTAAATGAGGGCCTCACGGTGAGTGGAGAAGACGTGGTGGTGTTTCTGCGGTTCCTGACCAGGGCTTTAAGGCTGGAGACGTTCTGGTCATCTCTTCACTCGCAGCTTCGGCTGGAGGGAGGAAAGCAGCCGTGCATCAACCCAGCGCCCAACAATAACTGTTTTCATTCCCGGGCTAAAACATTGCCATTGTGTAAATACGGGACAGCTGTCTGTGTTAGTATTAAAGCTAATAAATGTTTTGACGGTTTTGTCAGAGCCATGGCGGAGTTGCTTTTAGGGCGAGAGGAAGTCTGCCAAATTGAGACTTCCTGCGTGAAAGCGGCTCGGGTTTGTTGAGGCGAAGCACGGCTGCGTCCCCGGCGAGTGTTTAAACATCCTCCTCTGCGAGTACAGGAGCGCGGCGGTGGGGAAATGGACCGTTGGAATGAGGACACACACAAACACACGCTCATTCTCTGCCTCTCTCTCTGCGGACGGCCGGAGTGTGTGTGAGGTCTGCTGTTCCAGCTGCTGGAGGTAAATAAAAAATAAAAAGGCCTTTATGCTCAAGCCGTCAGGACCAGGCGGATCATCCGCGGCCCTGCTTCTGGAAACGGGCGTGTGCTGCAGCTCATGCGGCGATTTGGGATTTAGACTATTTGGGATTAGTGTGAACGGAACATGGCTGTGAGTGGGTGAGTTTCGTGTGTGTGCGTGTGTGTTTTATAACCAAAAACAAATAAGTCAAAGCAAGTTTAAAGTCAGCGCTTGTATATTCTGTTTAAACTTAAGGAGAAGCCGAAGTCAGGAGGTAAGGCGGGCCTGAGAACAAAGAGAGTCAACCTGTCCCGGGCCATCAGGGCAGCCAAGTGGGGAAAAAGAAAATCACACTGGGGACACGCGGTGCATGTGGTGTAGAGTCGCTGAGGCGGCTGGCATGAGGAGCCTCATAGCTGTGGTGTAGAGTCACTGAGGCAATTTACCCAATAAACCTCAACTTCTGTGAATAGTTGCTGAGGCAGTCAGGCCAAGAAGAGCCTCATATCTGCTGCAGAGTCACTGAGGCAGTTATTCCAACAAGAACCTCAAATCTGCTGTAGAGTCACTGAGGCAATCATTCCAACAAGAACCTCATATCTGTGGTATAGAGTCACTGAGGCAGTCATTCCAAGAAGAAGCATCATATCTGTGGTGTAGAGTCACTGAGTCAGTCGTTCCATAAAGAACCTCATGGATGGAGTATAGAGTCACCGAGGCAGTCGTTCCATCAAGAACCTAACAGCTGCCGTAGAGTCACTGAGGCAGTCGATAAACCACACATTAAACTAGAAAATTCGAATATAAATTTTTTAACTGGTTTTGATTTGGAGTGAAAACTTATTTTGATTCTGAGGAACGTTTTTTTCTTATTTGCTTATTTAGTGATGCTGACGGCTTCTTTTCCTCCTGGTACCCGCCAGGGCCTGTCGTCCTGCTCCTCTCTGCACAGGCAGGATGCAGCGCAGCAACCGTAAAATGCGACTGAGCACAGAGACGCAGATCAAAATGAGCAGTAAAATCAAAAAGGCTGATGCGCAAATCAGAGCATTCAACACATCCTGGGTTTCTAAGTATTATTTCACAGAGGTTAAGCCATTTGCTTTGTATGCAAAATCGCACATCGCTGCATCTCGTCATCTCGAGACCAAACACACCGAAAAAAACTTATCTGAAGAGGAGAAAAGGGGAGAAAGTCAAGACTGCAAAGGGATTGTTAACAAGGCTACAAGAGCAGCAGGCTTCTTTTTTTTTTTTACAATGCTTCAAAGCCAAAGATAGAACAGTGAAAACCAGCAATACTGTGCAAAAGTCTTAGGCACCTGGGAAAATAATATTTTATGCATCTAAACAATAATGATTTGTAAAACTCAATCAGCAGCTCCTGATTTAGTTAAATGAACGACTGATCGAGTCAAACCAGGTTTTTGATTAAACTACAGTAATACTGGACTTCCACAAGGAACACACTGATATACTGAACATAACATCACTATTTACTGTAGAATGTATTTATATTCGTTTTAGTTTTATTTTGTATATTTAGTAATATTATTGTGAAAAAACAAACAATGACTGGAGGAACCGAGGAGAAATCTGGAACTGAACCTGTGTTCTCCTCACCAGCTCAAACAATATTAACTAACCAATCTTGATACTTTTGACTGCTTTCTTGTATATAGGTGCCTAAGACTTTTGCACAGTTCTGTATATTAGCTCACAAAATACAAAAAAAAACCAAAACATTTTCTGATGGGGGATTTATTCAACTCAAATGTTCGGCATCTTCCCTGTGATGTGAACTCCTCCCCCAGTGCGGTTCAGCTTGAACTTACAGACCTGCAGTTGAATTCATTGCTGACAGAACCTTTCAACAATTCTCTCAAAAAAGGCAATTTCTCACCTTTGCTGAACATTCTGCAGTAATCAATTAAATAAAACAAACTATTTGTACCCAAATGAAGAACTTTAAATGAATTTCTTCACCAGTTTCTCCACTTTCTTGCAACCAAATGTTGATTCTGTATATTAATGTAGTTCTGTCACATTTAGTTTTTTGCTTCACTGTGCCATAGATCTTGGTAAATATAACTTCAGAGCCTAAAAAATTTGGATTAGACTGAAATGTCCTTTATATGGGAAAGCGTTCATATTTACAGCAAAAATCGAATTGTTTTTTTACTAAAGATGTTATTTAACTCCATCATTTCATAATTTTTTGAAAATAGTGTTTGCCGCTGGCTGACACTAGTCTTTTTGGTGTTTGCCGCTGGCTGTGGTTTGATATTCAATTGTTTTATTCAATTCAATTTCAGCTCAATACAATTTTATTTATATAGTGCTATTTACAACCAGTGTTGTCACAAAGCAGCTTTACAGACTCCAGGTCCGAGCCACTGGTCAGCCGAAGGCAACAGAGGCGAGGAAAAACTCCTAGGGAGGAACCAAGACTCAAAAGGGGAACCCATCCTCCTCTGGTCGACCCGGAGAGAAAGAGGAAGAGAGTCTCTATGGAGATAAATAACAAAAGAAGGCCTTTGTGTACGTACTGAATCAGCGTTGGACAGATTGGCCATCTACGACTAATAGTAGATTCATAGGCAGAATCATGTTTATAGATTAAAAACGACTCTGTTCTCCGAGTGATTCCTGTTGGGCCTGTTTATTATCGGCTTTAGGAAATTTGCACTGATTGTAATGGCCTGGCTCATGGAGCACTAGATGAGGTCATCTTGCTCCGAGGGTCCAGACAAAATCCTAAATTTGACTTCCCACACATGAGAAGATTTGCTCGGAGGATGCTTGTTCTCTCTGGATCAACATACATATGTGAACAGACATTCTCACTGATGAACAGTCTTACTGTGTGCAATCTCTTGTCGGGTGCCAAAACATTACCATTAAGTGCAATCTCTTATTATCATGTGCAAATCCCTCCTTATGTCAGTATTACTTATCTTATCTACTACTTATCTCGATTATGTGCAATAACAGACTCCGTATAGAGAACAAATCCAAACCATTACTTGTGTTAACCAGTGAATTACTTGGCAGAAAAGTATTTATTTATAGCATGTAGTATATATATTATAGATTCTAGTATAGATCATATAGTGTATAATTATGTACCTGCCTTACCGACCCAGTTTTTGTGTATATTGTGTATAGAGTAGTTTTTATTTGATTTTATCCAACTTTAATTTAACTTTATATTGTTCTGGTCTTGGTGTCTCTGCGTGCTTGTGCAGTAACAAGCAATTTCCTCCGGGATCAATTAAGTTTCCTGATTCTGAAATTCATCATCTCTCAGTGACCATGAGTTTATGTGAATACATCAGGACAGGAGGCAGATCAGAGATTCGAATCCTTTCACTAAACTGAAAAAAAAGTTACAGTATCAGAACTACAGTAACTGGAATTGGGAATTGTATTGGCAATTGTGCAGACATGTTCCATCGATTCATCTATAAATCTGTGAATATATCTGTGGAATGTGGCCCCCATAAACATTAGCTGCCCACCCCTGGTACAGAGTCACTGAGGGAGTCTATGCAGGAAGCCTCACAGCTGCGGTACAGAGTCGCTGAGGCAGGCAGCCCGGGAAGCCTCGAAGCTGCAGGGTTCGATTGCTGAGCAGCCGGCCAGGGAGGCCCCGCAGCTGCAGCATAGAGTCACTGAGGAAGGGAAGCCTGGGTAGGAGGTAAGACTGGTCTGAGAACAGCGAGGGACAACCTGTCCCGGGCCATCAGAGCAGTGAAGCACGAACATGCTCAGAAAAATCAAGGCCACCTCCAGGACACTGGGGAAGCGCTGCATGTGGTGCAGAGTCGCAGAGATGGCCAGCCTGACAAGCCTCATATCTGCAGTGTAAAGGAGTAAAGACTCAAAGCTGCTGTAGAGTTATCACAGACAGCCTTGTTGCTGTGGTATAGAGTCACTGAGGCATCTGGTCCAACAAACATTTACAGCATTTAGCAGACCACAGCGACTTCCATTCCCTAACTACAGGGGCCAGTCTCCCTGGAGCAGCTTGGGGTTAAGGGTCTTGCAGGAACCCAGTGGTGGTCTGCTGAAAGTAGCATTTGAACCCATTACCTCTTGGTCCAAAGGCAAGTATCCTACACACTAGTGGAGTTGCTGAGGAGGCCTCATAGCTGTGGTGTAGAGTCACTGTTACCCCAGTAGTTACCCCAGGATGTGTTCTAGCTGTGGAGTTGAGTCACTGTTAACCCAGTAGTTACCCCAGGATGCCTTATAGCTGTGGTGTAGAGTCACTGTTAACCCAGTAGTTACCCCAGGATGCCTTATAGCTGTGGAGTTGAGTCACTGTTACCCCAGTAGTTACCCCAGGATGTGTTATAGCTGTGGAGATTAGGCACTGTTACCCCAGGATGTCTTATAGCTGTGGAGATTAGGCACTGTTACCCCAGTAGTTACCCCAGGATGTGTTATAGCTGTGGAGTTGAGTCGGTGAGGCAGCGGGGGCAGGAAGCCTCGTAGTTGCAGTTCCAGCAGGGAAAGGCAGGGAAATCTCTTCCCTGGCGTATGATGGTCAGCTGCACTGAACCCGGGTCGAGTTTCCAGAGAGACAGTGAAGAGTGCGGAGCGCTGTGGATGTGCGGAGGGTTCTGGGATCCATCACGCTCTTCCTCTGACTCAGTGAGAGGTGGAGATCTGACCACTTTTGACATTTGCTCCCACTTTTTCCCCCAAAACCCTGTAATTAGCAGCTCAGTGGGATTAGCAGTGACACGGAGTGGAGCACTCACTGACTGGAGCTCAGCTGCTCTCTCAACAACTTTATACCCTCTGAAAATGATTAGACTTCGACTGGAACAAGCGTGACACACATACGTACACACACACAGGCAGGAGAGGGGGATAGTTTAAGGCATTTTGTAGGTTAGAAATCTACAGAAACTTCTGGGACTGTTCAAGAACACAGAGTCAGCAGTCTAGCTGCACACACACACACACACACACACACAGGCAGACAGAAGTAGGGCGCGAGAGATGAGGAGAGGCAGAAAAAGCTGTACTAAGAGAAACTGGGAAAGAAGTTCACCCATAATAAAATACAGGATGACCACACATGTCCCTATGATGGAGGTAAATGCACAAATATTTACCCATACATTTTCCCATATATATATACACACACACACACACACACACACACAGAATATGTATAGGCCAAATGGCTAAATAATGTACTCCTACGGTCTACAGAAAACCAGTCAGTTACCTTTGTTTTATGTACACAAAGTTACAAAATAATGTTTTGAAAAAGCTTTGATGGAAATGTTTTGAAAAATATACATACACACATACACATACACACACACACACACACACACACACACACACACACTTCTTCCATGCCAGCTTTCTCGTAGTTCAGAGTTTTTCCCATCATCTTCTCAGATACAAGATTAATTAAAAATCTTATATTAACTAAAATGCACAGCAGCTCTACTCCAAATACCTGATTAGTTATGACTGTTTTCATCCTTGGAGTTAAATTAATCCTTTTTGCGATTGCCTCCATGTGTATCTGCCTCATCGATCTCTTATGTTTAACAGGTTGGGACTGGGTTGATATGTGTCCTGAACATTTGCAACATGTGTTCATACCGGTAGCTGTTGCTGAACATTCCACTATAATTACTTTAATAAAACTAAACTCTTTTTATCCAAAATCCTAACTTTCAAAAATCTTTCTCCACCAGCTTTTTTGATTCTGTAAAGGAATGCTGTTCTGCAACATCTAAAGGTTATTTGGTTCTCCATAAAAACCATTGCGGAATATAACTTCAGAACTAAAACTGCACATTTAAAGATATTGTGGTTGTAACTTTGCAATTGAATTTCTTTGAAACATCCTTTTTATAGGAAATATAAAAGATTTCCTATATGTTATTTTATTTTATTTTTATTTTTAAAAATTGTTATATTACATTATTATTTCATAGGTTTCATAGGTACATTATTATTTCATTCCTGTTATTTTCCGCAGGCTGTGGTTTTACATTGAGTGGTTTAAGTCACAGGAAGATATTAAAAGATATTTCATCTGTCAACTTCACCTGTTCTGATTCCTGTTGAGCCTGGTTTTTATCGGCTTTAGGAAACTTGCGCTGATTGTAATGGCCTGGCTCATGGTGCAGTGAGGTCATCTTGCTCCTCAGATACACACATTATTATACAATTTCACACTTTTTCTGAATTCTGGCATCAACTAGCAGCTTTAGAAAAGAGAAAAGCAAGTCTGGACTAATCCCACCTGAGCCAGGTCTGTGGGGGGATTATTTCAGGACGGCTTACAACACATCCAGAAGAAAACGAACGAGTCCAATCATAATTAATTTCATCGTTAAGCATCATTAAATGGAGTCCTGCTGTACTGGAGACCTGGAAGAAGCTGGATATCCCAGGACGGACCACCCTGATGGAAATGTTGATCTTTCACATTTTTACATTGTGGGAACATGATCTCAAACTCACAATCAATCCAATAAAATAAATTATGACCAAAATCGAGTTGAACTTCTTACAAATGGACACATATAAAAAGTAGAAGTTGGGGGCTACACTCTCAATCATTCTGAGCTAGACAGGACACTCTCCGGACAGCAGCTGGAGTTAAAGTGGTAGGACAGAGAGGACAGGCGTCTTACATGCCATCCAAACAGTCTAGAGAGCAAAGCTGCAGCTGCTGGATACCAAACAGTATCCAGCTCCACATACACACGTCTGAAGTAGAAGTAGGTTCAGGTATTAAAATGTCTTTTCAAATAGTCTGTTCCTCCCCTGTTGTCGAATATTCCGGATCATTTCATCCGCTACCAATGCACCCCACCCCCGTCGACAATTTTTTTGTGGAGGATCTCCTCAGTTTTCACTGTATATTTTGTACGCTGGTTGCTATTAATGTAATACCAAGGACACTGAGGACACTCCAATAGGCCGATATTGCCTTTCTAAAATAGGCCAATATTGCACTTTGAAAAAGGGGCATTTTTTTTTTATGTGTTATTCTTACGTACTCGTGGCAGCTCTCGGGACGTCCCAGGGTAAACTCGTGGTCAGCCGCTCTCAGCTCTGGCTGCTCCTGCACCGTTCAACATCTGCTGTGAAACCACACACTCGTTTAAATTTTTCAGTCTCAGACAATTGTCTGCCCTCACACACCGCTAACCATCCCACACACACACACACACACAGGAACCGGGAGGAAGTCTTCGGTCTGGTTAGCACGGCAGATAAGAGCGCGGGCGCCTGATGAGGGGTTTTACAGCCGTGCGGTTTGAGCCCATGAGTTCACAAAGGGCTCTCAGACACTCCTGTCCTCCCGCTGACCACATCCCTCATCCACACGCCCATCAGCCCTCCCTGACAATCCTCTTATTGCACTCTTGTGTGAATTGTGTAATTGTGTGACTGCATAATTAATTACACTGGTCTGGAGTAGCGGAAACCGAAGTCACTTCAGCTTTTTCCTGTTTGGTTTGATGAAAGAAAAACAGCAAAAATGAAGAGGACGATTTTTGGTCATTAGCAAACAAAACTGTAAAAACACTCCAAACACAAATTTCACTGTTCATTTGTAATGTGCTATAAATGTTGCTATGTTATGAATTTTCTTTTCATAAAAATAGGGCCAAACAACTGAATATTATTTTAAAGTCTAAATTAAATGTAGATGTAATAATACATTTATACATACACACACTATGTAAATACATACATTTATAT
>JBBPCY010121530.1:0-17625 GCA_037974405.1 Brachyalestes nurse | reverse complement strand
TTTTTCCACTTTCACCATAACATGATGCGTTGCTTAAGTGGTAAGATATATTCTCAACCTCAAAATTGGTTTTTAATTTAACTTATGTCTGTAATTGTTCAGTCGTATTACAGATAGAAGAAGATTGAAGAAGGTTCAGATAGAAGGACGTTGTACTGAAAATGTAAAAAAAAAAAAAAGGCCGTGAACGAGTTCATTTTTGAGCTGTGAACTTCCTTCAAATTTAAAAAAAAATGAACTATGAGCGCGAACTAGTTCATTTTTATTTGAATGAACTGTATTTGTAGCCCAGATGGTTGGTAAATATTGCACATCTTCTTGTTTTCCTTCTCCTAACTAGCCTGATTCATAATCACATCTGACCTGAGATAGATCGTGATCTAGAACTGCTGATTTGCAACAGCTTAAAATCTCTTTCTCAAACATACCCAATGTCCAAACCTGTGGGGCATACATAGGCTACCCCAATAAGATATACTCTGATATAAATGATAGATGTTCATTTTTTTTAATTCATAAAACACAAGGCTAAGTGCAACAGGGCCTTGCACTGGCCACATTGTTTTAGGATTTCTATGGGGGGCTTCAGTTTCCTCCCACAGTCCAAAGACATGCAAGTCAGGTGAACTGGAGATGCTAAATTTCCCTTAGTTGTCATATTTGCCTGGAACAGAAGACGCAAAAGCAAGGGGATATTCGAGGAAGGAGTTTTCTTTTAATAAACAAACTTAGTGAAACAGACGCGGGTCCACTAAACAAAGGACAGAACACAGGAAATGCCCGCGGAGCTTTGCCAAGGCGGCTGGTCAATGCAGTTCACCCTCCTCGCCAACTCCACACCCCTTGTTGAGGTCTGATGGACTGATTTTTTGCCTCAGTACGAGGGTCAGAGTTTAGGTGCTCTCTGTCACGGGGAACCTCCCCGGCAGCAGCTGAGAGTCTCCTCCTGTCACTTCTGCAGAGAGAGACAGAGAGAGAAGAGGAGAGAGTCAAGACAGACAGGGCTGGAAGGCAGCGGGGACTCACGTCTCCTCTCAGTCGGAGGACGAGGGGGAGCTCGATGCCGGATGCTTTTTCAAGCTGATTCAAGTTTCCAACCCTTGTTCCTTTTGAGAGCCAGACAGAGTGCGAGAGGGGAACTGACCAGGCACGATGAGGGTGACAACACAACACTGTTCTGGCTCGACTGGCTTATAACAGGGGAGAACATGAGGGTTCAACACACACACAACCAATGAACGCACCAGACAACTTAACTATAAACGAATATAACTATAAACTAATTGACATACATCAGGTGTGAGCCCTAGCAGCTCGGTTGCGTCACCATTAATGAGCGGATCTGGAACCGGTGAGCTGCTAGGCCCCACAGAACGTAAACAAACCAGACACGTGGACTGAGGGGGATTCCCCCAGGCTCAGAACTCCAGTGACATTTTCCTTGCAGGGCAGCGCCTCAGAACCCCGGACGTGATAGTTGTGTGTTTGTTTGTGTGGCTGCCTGCGATGGACCTGCAACCTGTCCGGTGTGTTTCTCTGCCTCTCGCCCTATGAGTGCTGGGATAGGCTTCAGCACTCCATCCAATCTTGGTTAATTTAAATGATTCTATATTGTTTTATGTTTTATTTATCTATGATCTAATGAGAACTGTTGTTGTCTGGTGATGCTTTTGTCAGGTCTGGAATTAAAACATGATTCTGTGTGTGGGGCTGGGTTGGACAGAAGCTTCTTGGACTGTTTTTCGTTGGGACTGAAATTCCAGTCCCGGTTTAGGCTCTACTAAACTAATAAATTCATAATCTTGCGACTTTCCGAGTTCATTACAGGGAAGCTTTGTGTGCCATATATGAAGGCCTTGTGAAGTTCAACATGAAGGTAAGACAGGGTGACTGTGTACCACTGTGAGAGTTTGGGGTTTTATGGCTTTTTCTAAGCAAATTGTGCCAAATTGCTTTGAATCCAAGCAATTGAGGAAAACTATACATTTGTTAACTAAGCATAATCTTTAACTATATCTGACTATGCAGTTCACTCTTAGCATGTCCCAGCTGCAGCAACTATCTTGCTGAATACATGTCTCCACATTTATAGGGGCAAAGTGGAGTGCACAAACTGTCGGGTCCAATGTTTGCTGGTTTCTCAGGTTTTCCACTATAGGTTTTCAAAAAATCTATCAACCCAGATCTGTCACTAGCAACCCATATCTATCATTCAGTACACATATACGCACTAGTACTAAAATAGGTTATCTTCATCAAAGAAATGCACTGTCCCTACATGATGCAGAAAAATTAGTTCATGCCTCGATTACCTCCAGACTCACTTATTATAACACCACACTGTCAGACTGCTTCAACAAGTACCTAAATAAGCTTCAGCTAATCCAGAAGTGCTTCTGATCATATTTCCCACTGATTATAAAATTCTACTTTTGACATATAAGGCTCTGAATGGCCTTGCACCAGAATACCCCCACACCCCCGTGAATCGCCTGCTACAAAATCTCAAGTGACTTTTGTTCTAGCACACTAATATGCAAGTGAAGGTGTTTGTCATATCAAATTTCTACAAAGAACACAGTGGAATGAAATAACTTTCCTCCAGGAAGAAGGAAAGTCTACATAATTGCAAACAGGACAGGACCACATACAGTGCAAAAAGAAAGTGTTTTTCAGTTTGTTACACTGCTTTTGGAGGTCTACATGGGTATAGAACTGAAGTTCATAATGAAGCTGAAATTCGATCCATGGCAAGCAAGGCTTGTGCTTGCAGTGACAGGAAAGTTAGACTGCTGCATTTACTTGCCACACGACTGAGGCCTCAGATGGCCTCTCAGAAAATAAGATCAGAATGAACTCAAACTGGTTATTCCACTCGAGAGAAACAAATAACACCCTCTACCAAATCAGCATTTTGGCTGCCAAAACGTCAGAATCGTTCCAGAGAGAAGATGGAGAAAGGAGTGTGGTGCAGGTGAAAATGTGCTGTGTCTAAGCTAAAGATGAGGGATAAGGAAAATACTCTGGAACTTCAGAACTGTGATACTGAGATTACTGGTTCAGGTCTGACAGGCCCTCTCTGGTCATCTAAGGATTGAAAGTCATTATCTCATTTTGCTATTGAGATAAGATAAGATAAATCTTTGTCACTGTCACTTTTTCAAGGAACAACAAAATTTAAGGTACAGTTGACTCAGTGTGAGGCATATAGTTAAAACAGGAATAAAATAAGACAGAGTTAAATAACATAGTAATAGTAGTATACAAATTATATACAAATTGCACTGGTAGAATAAATATGAAATTACAAATTGCACTGGATTTATAGTCTATTGCACAGTGTGAGAAGATTTTGCATGTTATGGAGACATTGCACATTATTGTAACATCAAAGCAGGGGTGTGCGATATGATATGAGATCATGAAGACAATCTATGTACTGACGATCTGTCAAAGCAGAGAGATTGTAGTATCATCTCTATTAACTACATTCTATGCCTGTATTGCAGTTCTCTGCTCTGCCTCATATTTTTCCTCAGCCAAATAATAATAATAATAATAATAATATTTTTTATTTATATAGCGCCTTTCCAGGGCTCAAGGACGCTTTACAATAAAACAAATCACACTTTTGGCTAGTCCGCTTAACGCCCGTGTGTGTGTGTGTGTGCCAGTGCAGTAAGATATTATCTGCCAGTGCAGTAAGATATTTACACTTGGCAAGATTTCTTGAAATAGGAAAGAAATATCTTAAAACAATCTAAATAATCTTACAAATCTACTCTTATGTAGTATATTATTCTCAAAACAAGATCAAGAAGACTTTTTAGGCTAGAAATAAGATCAGCAAGTCAGAAGTGGTTATGGCAGGAGTTTCGTCAATGTAGAAGAGGAAAACAATCTTTGAATCAAGTCATTCCTGCTGTGTGTTGTTCCTCAAAGCTTCCAGTAGATGGCGGCATAGCTTTACAAAGGAAAATAGTTTGGTTGTACTGTTCAGAAACTTGCAGAATAGTAAAAAATTCTATAGTTACAAATCAATAGAAATACTGTGATAAAATCAAGATTGTGATTTCACTATAAAAATTGTGATATGATATCTTGGACATATCGCCCACCCCTACATCAAAGTCATGTTCCTATAAGATAATATTGAATAAAAATTGTGCCACATTGTTAAACAAAGACATAATTTACATCAGGTAGACCAGCAGCCTATGTGGGTGAGACAAGGACTGAAAACTTCAGACAACGGGGGAAGAAATGTGAGATGCCCTTTGATAGTACATTAACACCATAACCAATATGGCTTAAGGATGAGGCTAACAAAATACAAATCACCATGTTTAGGGCACATTTCACTGCGTGTTGTAACTTGTATAATTATGCATGTGACAAAAAAAGAATATTGAATCTTGAATCATCTGCATATGTGGATCCAATAAGTGGAGAGAAATCCAAGAAGTGTGGGGAAATTGTGTTCAGTCTACGCCTCACTTTGGCTTTTGAAAGAGAATATTTTACAATAAAAAATAAAGATAAATATAAATCAATTGAATAAAAATTACAAAAATTATTCTCTCCCTAGAAAACCCTCACCCTGCGGAGAGAACCAATCACAATTCAGGCACCGAGGTCCTGCGGATCTTCCAGGCACACCATAGGCTGCGAAGAAGCGGTGTGTGGAGGGGCGGGGCTTGCGGGATGCAGGTTCACTCTTGCGAGTTAAGTTAGAACGTATTCTGGTCAGACCATGATTATAAATAAGTTGCCATACCTCGTGATAAACCTGTTCACCTTTCGTAGTACGGGTTAGTCATGAAGTTACGCCTCACGTGACCAAGTTACTCTCAAACCTAGTGTGATAAGCCAGCAATCACGCTTCGTAGTACAGGCCCTTGGTGTGCAGACAAAAGCAGCTCATCCAGATGTTCATTTTGAGGCTGATTTTTGCAATCAGTAATGATCCTTGGTTTACAAAACCTGGGCAAGGAATTAAGGAGCTGTGACCCACTCTCTGAGTGGTTCAGATTCGCCTGCAGGGCTATTTTCGGCTCTGACTGTCAGTAGGAGTCCACTAGGAGGATTCAACTTTGCAGGAAGTTTGTAGGTTTGTAGGATATACTTCATTTTTAAGTGTGGTGGTGCAAATAAACTGTAAGTTATGCAACTTTTATGGTAGTGGCTTGTAGAGCTTTGAGGGCGGGGCAGGCAGAAAATGACTTTGTAACAAGGCCATGTCAGGGAGAGGAGGAAGTTACAGGTGTGATACAAACATCTAATAAATATGCATGTGAAAGAGCCACTGGCTTCAGAGAAAACTTAGGTAGTCTGACTTTTTTACAATTTGTATTGAAACTACATAACATTTCTGAATGCTCCTCTTACCTTTATGTAGCCAAAACATATATTTACAGGTTCAAACTTCAAAAGTCTCAGATATATTTATAGTGTGCTTTTTTACTTAATTTGAAGACCTCCGAAAATAGGTTTTTGTCATGTCAATAAAACTAATTGCATTACATTCACTTTACCCTCATATTATTATTGCTGAGGTTTTCCAGAAAATAACCATATGTGTCACTTTTGCATAGATGTTTTTAGTTAGATGAAATACTTAAAAAATGTAAAGGTGTAGCAAACAGCCTCAAAGTGCCTCAGAGGGTGAAGATAAGCAGAGATGTACCATTGCAAGTGTCCTCGAGAATAACACTTACAACCCATTTAGGTATGGAAAAACCCAGATATGCTCTGAAATGTAGTAAACTGTCCATGAGGCCTATACCTGCACATGGACATGTTTTTTGTTTGTTTGTTTTTAAACAAAGACATGCCCGTTCTTGAAATCATGGTGGAGTCGAGGGCTGAATATTAATTAGTGGTATTTTACGTGTTGGTAGAAACATAGGAAGGTGAAATCATGGCCGGCTCCTCATGTCTGGGACCTCCCCCCTCTGCATCTTGGGGCTGCCGCATGGCCTCTCCTGGGACGTGCGGCTGGGTCCTGCAGCCTCTCCTGGGTCTCCCTTGGGCACTCACCATCACTGTAAAACATTTCATGACAAACTCGGACACTACATGCGCACTCACATTTACACATATACATACACATAGGCACATACACACAAGTGTACACACGTACATGTCCACTCACACACAAACACACGCTCACATTTACACATAGGCACATGCACACACGTGTACATACTAGCATTAACTACTGCAGATTTTTTCAGATCGACTTATCCGTCAACTAAGTCGAGTCGACTAGTCATTTCATTAAGTCACACACGCAGCAAAGGAACACAGGTGTCCAACAATGAGCGTCCTCTGGTCCTCTAGCGTTAGCCATGTTAGCTAGCGGATGGCGTGCAGAACGCATGTACTGTTACTGTACCGTGCTGTTTGTGTGTCTAGAGTGAAGTATCTCTACACATGTGATGTGTGTCTGTCTCCTCTGCTGTCGTGTCTCTTGTCTTGTTGTGGTTTTGTGTTTAGATTCCCTTTTTTAGTGTGACTAGTATGAAATACATTTAAATGTGCACATTTTGTATCGCATGCTTCTTTTTAGATGCTGCTGATTTTATCCAAACAAAGAACACACTTTATAAAAATAACTTTTATTTTAAGCATGTTTCATTTTTATTTCATTTAACAGAAAAACAAAAAAATTAACAAAAAATTAACAAAAAAAAAAAAACCCTGTAACCAAAACAATAAAAAACTCAAAACCTTTCAAGTTGTCATTTCAGCTTCATTGTGGCATGGATTAAAGAACTTTTTCACATAGCAGGGACTGCAGGCCCCCTGGTTGGTAAGCAAGCTTTGAGCAAAGGTCTGAATGAAGTGGGTAAGTAATGGATATCCTTTTTTTTTAATTCAGCCACATGCAATATAAGGATACTGCGATGGCTGGGGAAGTCACAAGGGAGAGACACAAAAAATGTGGGTGATTTCCTAAACACTTGATTTGCAGCCGTTCCTGTGTTTGCCATTCCCTGTGCAAGTGGTACAGATGCAATTTCACAGAAGAGGCTAGATTTTACTGTGGAAAGCGTCTTTTGTTCAGATAAAGATCAAAAACTTAAAATACCTGTGGCTGATGTGTTATATTACATTGATAGATATTTAAGGTGACCTTGTGATTAATAGATTTTACAACTTTGACAGCGGAGTAACTTTGACCATAGACATAGAATATTACTAGACTGACCACAGACATAAAATATTACTAGACTAGATGACCAGCTGTATCGTACATCAAAGTCGCGGCCATATTGCGATAGGCACTGCTGTGGAGTGAAGTATAAAGATAAGGATGCTTCATGCATGTTCTGCATAGGGCTATATGCTCCAAACCAGATCCAGTCTTAGATACTGGTCGTGTCCACCACAATGCTGGTCACCAGGGGCTGCCGAGAACTCTTGCCTTCGTCCTTGCCCGACAATGATGAGTGGCTAGCAAGACCCTGGAGACCTCAGCAAGAGCTCCTTTGGAGAGTATTAACACCTTTGCCCCTCTCAAACTGGTCTGTATTGATTTTTGTTCAGCAGAACACAAGGACAAGTCAGTGGATGTGCTTGTGATTACAAGTCACTTCACCAAATTGGCACATGCTTGCAGAGATCAAACCAGTAAAACAGTTGCAAAGAAGCTGCGGGGCAGCTTCTTCTGTATCTATGGGTTTCCTCAGCAGTTGCATTCTGACCAAGGCATTCTGAGAGTGAGCTGCTTGCACAGCTTTTAGAATGTTGACAAATCACGTACCACTCCGTCCACTGGGGAACATGTTGAGGTCGTTGCCTCCCAAAGCTAAGCAGAATTGGCCACAGATGGTACAAACTATGACATTTGTGTATAACTGCACTGTTCATGAAACCACAGGCTTTGCACCGTTTTACCTAATGTTTGGTCATATATCTGTTGGAGACACAGTTCTTGTAGCCAACAAAGGTGTGAGAGGCCAGCGTAAACTAGCCGATAGATGGGAATCAACAATGTACATGGTGGTGACTTCAAACCCTGAACTTCACATGTACATCAGAGACAAAGATGGAAATGCTAAGTGTACTGCTGCCTCCTCTCAACCACAGAATACAGCCCAAGTTACAAACCTCAGCCTGCATGTGCCAGATTGGATTACAGTCAGCATATCTGTGTGGGCACATCTCGATATATCTAAGAAAGGGGGTGCATCCACAAAGACTTTCTCAACGTCGGGTTTTATTTATCATATAAAATCAAAACATTCCGATCGCCATGCAGAGTATGAAGCACAGAAGAGGCAAGACCTAAACCCAACCCTAAACCTAACCAAATTGTGCAACAAGTTTGTGAGCACAGTTCGTCCAATCGGGCTGTCAGACCTCTCCCTGCCAGCAGAGGGAGACACAGGGGCAGATAATTAGTGGATAACACGGTTCACCTGGGCAGCTGCTACTTAAGGTGAGGGAGAGGAGCTGTTTCTTGCCTCATGGCTTGACAGAGCCAGGTAGATTTTTATTTTTGGTTTGTTTTGCTACCAATTCAGTGCTCTTCCTGAGTACATAGCATAAAAAATAAATACAAATAACATTCTATAGTAAATAGTAGTGATGGGCACACGAAGCTCCGAAGCGCATATCAAGTATGAGGGGGCATGGCAAACGAAGCCCTGCTTCGTTCCGTGTATAGTTTAAGCAGAAAAACACGTGACCGACGTTACGTCAGCGTTTCATCCGTAGTGTGCTTCCTATATAAATGGGGTGAATCCCACCGATGCTTTGTGGGTTGTTTTATTGGACAGTGTATGAGCGAGTATCAGACAGAATCTTTCTTTAGTTTATTTTTTATGCAACTTATATTTCATTCCACATTTGCAGTTTATATAATTAAGTAGTTGTACTGTATTCGTTAATGATGGACAAATGAGGCTCAGAAGCACGTATGTGTGTGTGACATTCAGGGGAAGCTTATTGATTTTTGTTGAGGAAAAACAAATTTTCCCGGTTCCTTTTCTAAGAAATCACCTCCCCAGCCTTGGACAATACCCTCTCACACGGTACGGAGGATGCTGGTGAACAGAAAAACTGAAGTGTCAGCTGGTAGAGGTGAGGGTACTCATGTTTTTGTTTACTCCAATAATCAATCAGATTTTAATATATGTTTTGTAGTATGATAATACAAATGAACAGAACCATTTAATACTTATTGCAGCTATTTGCATCCCCAGCTGTTTCAGAGGAGGCTGTCTGCTGGGGGCACACTCCCCCTTCAGTCTTTTACCGCATCCTGCATCCTGTTTGCAGGAGTGTTTTAAAGCGTGGGTCCAGCATAGTTGCCATTGTCATCACACTAAGCGACTCCATTATAGGTTTTCTCTCATACGTCGTACCAGGTCGTCACACAGCTGCTTAGCTATATCGCTATTTATTCTCTCTGACACACTTAGAATAGAGTGCTGTAGCATTTTAGCAAGGGTATGACCGTTGAAGCAGATACTCTTTTCTCCTCAGATAGTTCAGCAGTAACCTGGTGGACTGGGGCCAGAACATGTAAACTGCCTCCAATAACCTCATATTCATGGACATAAACTGGGGAGATGTCTGTCTTTAGAGATGTCCGAGCTGCCCCCACTGCTTCCCTCTCACTATAAAGGTGTTCCAGCATATGGAAGGTGCTGTTCCAGCGTGTATCCACCTCTACAATCATCCTCAGGGTCAGCCTCACCATTTGCTTTTGTACAACCCCAATTCCAATGAAGTTGTGTAAAACGTAAATAAAAACACAATGCAATGATTTGCAAATCCTTTTCAACTTATATTCAATTAAATACACTACAAAGACAAGAGATTTCATGTTCAAACTGATAAACTGTATAGTTTTTTTTTTTTTGCAAATCTTCACTCATTTTGAATTTGATGCCTGCAACAAGTTCCAAAAAAGCTGGGACAGGGGCAGCAAGACTGGGAAAGTTGAGGAATGCTCAAAAAACCCTGTTTTGAACATTCCACGGGTGAACAGGTTAATTGGAAATGGCTGGGTATAAAAGGAGGATCCCCAAAAGGCTCAGTCGTTCACAAGCAGGGATGGGGCGGGGTTCACCACTTTGTGAACAACTGCGTGGACAAATGTTACACATTGTTACATACAATTACAAGGAATTTAGCAATTTCATAATTTACTGTCCAAAAAATCATTAAAAAATTCTAGAGAATCTGAAGAAATCTCTGGCCGTAAACAGCAAGGCTGAATACCAACATTGGATGCCCGTGACCTTCGATCCCTCAGGCGGCACTGCATTAAAAACCGACATCATTCTGTAAAGGATATTACCACGTGGGCTCAGGAATACTTCAGAAAACCATCGTTAGTTAACACAGTTCGTCGCTACATCTACAAGTGCAAGTTAAAACTCTACCATGCAAAGTGAAAGCCGTATATCAACAACACCCAGAAACGCTGCTGGCTTCTCTGGGACCAAGCTCATCTGAGATGGACTGACGCAAAGTGGAAATCTTTCTACAAGCAAGTTAGATGCATTAGGTTTTGTAAGTGTGGGGGCAGTAAATCAACAATGCAGTGAAATACGTACTCTTAATACTTAAGTATTTTTGGAAGCAAGTACTTCAGTACTTTACGTGAAATTTGACTGGATGACTTTCACTTGTATTGGAGTAACATTTGACTAGTGGTGTCTGTACTTTCACTTCAGTAATGAAGTTAGCCCCATTCGGTTTGGACTACAGTCGAGGACAAGATGAGGCAGAGAGTGAAGGGTGAGAATTAGAGAAGGATGAGGAGGAAGACAAAGAGGTGAAGAAGTAAGAGGAGGACGAGAAAGGGGTGAAGTAGGGGAAGGGAGGGAAGGAAGAAGGGGAGAGAGAGTCAAACAGAATTACTGAGGACTTTAGAGCCATGATGGTGGACCATGTAACAAACCACAGGATGACCCTGAGAGAAGCTGGGCTACGGGTATAATAAATAAATAAATAAATAAATAAGCAAATATAAGCAAAAACTGTTACTATGATACTGTAACATAGTAACATGCTACAAACAAAGTAAATAACTTACTAATACGTTCAATATTGTCAGTTAATCACATAACCATACTTAATTCTACAATTATTACATCAAACTTTATTCCAAATGAAGTTGAGACAAGCTCCATTTTTTTTGGAATAGAGGGAAAGTTTGAAGAAAATGCTGAACAAATTAAAACAGTACTGAACAAAGTAAACAACAGGTTTAACAGATATCCTTCAAAATTGTCCCTGTAGAGCATTACAAGACTAATAGTAATGACAAACTCATAGTTCTATAAAGTCACAGCCAATACTTTTCTTATTTCCACATCAAGTACAGTTGTGCTCTGCTGCCTTTCCTGGAGTACCCAGAGGCTCCGCCCCTACTTCTGATACTACTTTGCCAACTGTCTGATCAAAACAGTTTTAGATAATGAGTTCACTATATTGCAAAGTGAACTCATTATCTAAAACTGTTTTGATTGGACAGTTGGCAAAGTAGTGCTCATAACAGATATTGCCACACACATCATCTTACAGACAAATGAGTTGTTTCTGAATGTTTAAACCATTTTCTAAAAATGCAAAAAAAAAAAAACCCCATCAAACTCACTGTATATAACAGCAAAGGTAAGTCCTAATATAAATAAAATCAACATTGATAAGCTTTCTGTATAACTGTATCTATATAAACACCACAGACACCCACTAAAAGATCTAGAACCCATTCATGAAAAAAAAATGGTCAACATTTCTGTGGCTTATTCCTGCTGCCAGAATTCTTGTTATTGCCAGGGTGCTGCCCTTGTTGCGGATCACCAGCCACAAATATTAGTACAAGTGCAATATTTGCCCAGAGAACAGTAGTGATGGTACAAGTAGTCCATAACAATCACTGACAGCTTTTTCTTTTTAATGTCGTAATTCTGTTCTTGACATAGAACTTAACTGCAGTCCATGTTCTTCCCTCAAGTGCTCGTTCACTTTGTACACATGAAAGACACTCTGCTTTACCTGGCACTTTGCACATTTTTATATATTTCACCATGTGCTTCTCCACAGCTTTGAACTCTTCTTTGTTCCATTTTTTAGGTAAGGCATGGTGAAAAAAAGCAATGAAAATGCATTATAAAGTCACATGGTACAGACTCTGGCACACCTGAAAATCAGTATGAATGAAGTGATGAACATTGTTTTATTACCTTTCTTCTGCTCCAAATGCACCACTTTAGATGTTGGTATGGCATCCTCTGGGTGAGGGCTTACCTCCAAAACCTCCTCATCCTCACTGCCTAATGTTGGGCTGGCAGTCATTTCATCAATTTGTTCTAAAAGGATCATCAATTTACAGTAGAAGTAAAAACCAACTTGTTTCTTATTTGTTTCCACCTTTTGAATAATACTGGAAGTCATCAAAACTTCACAAAATAGACCTATGCAGTTGATGTCCTCTGACAATAGAGCAGGCCCCTGCTCTGCGCATATTTAATATTTATGATCAACTTCAACGCTGGTGGGAGTACAAAATAATGTTATTTTTTAACATTATTTATTTAATTACATTTATCGAAATAAATATTTTTGTAGAGGTAAACTGTCAGATTAAAATGTCATTGAGAAACACATTCAAGCATGCGTGTTTAAACTGTACTGAAGATAGAGATATTATCAGTATTTCTAAATAAAACCTGAATCATTTAGCATTACCACTTTATTGTATAATTTACTACATAGATAAAAAAAACATTAAATAACATTATTGAAACATAACATTATCGTAACTAATTTCCTTATTACCATTACCATTCCTTATTACTTATTACCATTACCATCTGGGTTGATTTCAATCTCATCCAGTTTCTTTCCTTTAAAATCATTCAACGTTCCCTTCTCCATTGCCACAAGTACTTTACTCATTTTTGCAAGCTGAAGATTTCCAACAGGCAGCCTATAATATCCTCTGTGCACACAAACATCGTGACCAAGAAAGTCAGCTATCTGGTCAGCTTCATTTTCCTCAAGATTCAGAAGTTTAGACATTGTAGCAATGTGTTTCCTTAGCTTTGTTGACGACAGTGCCTCAGGACATGTGGCTCCGCATTGTTTTACGAATGCATGGATGACGTCTCTCCCTCGAAAGGCTGAACCTGCCCCTGGACGTGCAAAAAGGAATGGATTTTCATGTGGAACTCCACACTTCTCACGTGATTCTACAAGCAGCTCAAGGGCAGACACCATTGGTGGCTTTAATAAAACTGGAACTTTTCGGCCTCTTTTGCCTCGGATTTCAATACGAGTGAAATGGCTGCAGAGCTGTCTCTCCACCTCCGACAAACATATGGCAATATCTTCATGCAGCTTGCTTTGGGAGGTAAAAGCTGTCACATGCACACGGGATACTTCGCCCTCTCCTCTCCTGTTAAAAAGGATGACCTGTGAAAGGATGACTTTCGCAAGATCACAGTAAGCAGCCATACTGGGACAACTCTGGAGTACTCTCTAGCTGTTTGGTTTCCAAGTACAGGTGTAGTTGTTTTACATCATGTGTGAAGGGCAGCAGCTGTGGGGAGTTTAGCTCCTTTTAATGTGTTTACTGCCCCAGCTGAGATGCATTAGTTCCATCTTGCATCATGCACATTCCTGAATTTTTTTTTGCAGAACCTGCAAGCTCATGATTTCCATCTATTAACGCATTTGACTCCACAATACTGCAGATTTTTGTGTGACCAAGTTTGAGTGCCAGCGACGGGATGCCGTAAATATTACTTTCTTCACTATACTTGCAAACAACTGCAGATATGAGATGTCTGGCAATTTCTTTTACTTTCTGTCGAATGTAGTCATGCTTGCTTTGGTCTGAGCCCATTCTCCTGAACAAGTGCTCCCCCAACTGCATAATGCAATTGTCACTTTTTACAATACACAATCATCATATTTCATGTGACACAGAATGTCCTTCAAGCCTTTACTGACTTTACTGACCTGCTAGTGTTGAAAAGACACAGAGAGAGCGCACCTACTTTCAACCACCCTCAGATCCTTTATTGTCATCAGGCTTCAGTGGGCAAACCTTCACGTTTCCATAAAGTCAGTACTGTTTCTTGTCATAGATCAGTTTTTTTTTTAAGTTGCAGGAACGGTTATCCTACTGCTGTAAGAACTGGAGTCATGGTCCGGATTTTTGCCTTTACGAGGCACATTTCAAGTATGTTAATGTTTTGCTTACGCAATAAATTGTATATATTGTATTTAGCTGAAGAATATTTCAGGAAACCCTTAAACACAATTATAAAAACTCAACTTATTACTTAAAAAATAAAGGAATTTTATAAAATAGAATTAAACTTTACTGAGGCCAAAGAGTCAGGTCTGATTATTAGACATCAAATATCACATCCAAACCCACCTTGCTGGTTTCAGAAGAGTCTTTAACAAAAGAGTCTGGTCTTTAACCCAACTATGGACGAAAAAAACATTGTGTTTAATCAATTGATTGTCATGAAGGCAACACACAGTAAATGCAAGGGTGGAAAATCAAGATTAAGAAAAAAGTCAAATTCACAAAAGCATTGTAAGGTTTACAAAATAGATAAAATATATAATCTCATCCCATTTAGAAAATTTAAAAGGGGTGTTCCTCTCACGATATTCCCCTCATGTCTGATAGCATTCTGTATCTTGCTCACCATAGTATACAGCTTAAAAAGTTGTTGTTTTTTCAATGTCAGATCTGTCCACATCTTCATTTTGGACTCTGTACATGAATTGAGTTACAAAACAAGGCAGATGCTTCAGTTTATTCTAGACACAAAATGAAAATAAAAAGTTTATTTACATGTATAAGTACAGTGCTGTGAAAAAGATTTCTTATTTTTTGCATGTTTGTCACACTTAAATGTTTCAAATTATGAAAACTAATTTAAATATTAGACAAAGATAACCCAAGTAAACACAAAATGCAGTTTTTAAGTGATTATTTTATTTATTAAGACTTTTGGTCTGCGCTGTTGCAGTTACCAAACCAGGAAGTGATGCAGCTGCAGAGGATGCTCTCCATGGTCCCCCGGTAGAAGGAGATGAGGATGGGAGGGGAAGGCGGGCCTTGCACAGTCTCCTCCTGAGGTTGTCCGTCACCTGCACACCCAGGAACTTCACACTGCTGACCTTCTCCACAGCTGAGTTGTTAATGTGGAGTGGAGTGTATGGGGCAGAGTTCCTTCTGAAGTCAATGACCATCTCTTTTGTCTTATCCTCATCACTGTTCCTTATGAGCCCCACCACTGTTGTGTCATCTGCAGACTGGACGTTGTGGTTTGTGCTGAACTGGGCAGCACAGTCATGCGTCAGCAGAGTGAACAGTAGTGGGCTGAGCACACATCCTTGTGGTGATCCGGTGCTTAGGCTGATGATCCTGGAGGTGGTCGTTCCAATAATAACAAACTGAGGCCTGTTAGAAAATCCAAGACCCAGTCACAGAGTGAGGTATTCATGCCCAGTAGGCTCAGTTGCCCTACCAGTCTCTGTGGAACAATATTACTGCAATATCTTATGAGCAATATTAAAAAAAAAATTATTTAAAATTTAATTCTCTACAAATGTTATTTTATTTTATTCTATTTACACTCAAATTAGACTTATTTTATTACTGTATTTTATCTTACTTTTTATTTTATTCTGGTGTTTTGTGTCTCTCTGTGTCTGTGTGTTGTGGCAGTCACCACATTTCCTCTGATTCTGATTCTGATCCTTATTGCGAGACTATTGAGGCCACGCCCCCTACATGCACCGTGTATTCTTCCGTCACTGAACTCTAAACACTGAACTTCTAAAGCTACTTTTTTTCAGCTCACAACTTAGATACAGACGCACATTTGAGTCCAAGGACAGCATTAAGCCAAGTAAGTTATGATCATATTATGAGGTAGGTAATCTTTTATGTTTTAAATCAAAATGTATTCATACGGTACCTAAGTACCTATTAAACTAGGTATGCTAAATGAAGCTAGCTAGCACAATTTCATTAAAGAGCCTAGCTTATCATGATGCTAGCTACTGTAATTTTTTTGCCGTTTCTTCTGCCTCCTGACAGACGTTTTCATGTAACTGTACAAGATTGTATACATCATTTGTGAAATATTTTGAAGACCGTTCCTGAACTAAATTCCACATGGAAATTCAGTGGAAATATACGAGGATTTTTCACTGCGGTGAGTCTAGCCGCTCTTTGGAAAAACGCGGTGAAGCCATCCGCTCTAAAAAAAAAAGCAGTGCCCGTATTTTAGAAGGTTTACGTACGACTAGAAGGCATTCACTCTTAAAGGGAAACCCTGCTGTCAGTATTGATTTTCAGGCTCGGTCCTGAAAAAACAATTGTTTAGGATAATTGTGAATATAATGAGGGACTGGATTTTGAAATTACTGCTATTACATACATTGTGCATACAGTCCCAGGCTTTAATGTACAACAAATAAAATAAGCAATGTTTATTTGTGTTTTACATGTGCAGTTTTGGAAGGACAGTAAAATTCTTAATTCAAAGAAAGCCATCACCACTTCAGGCCACTCTACTGACAGACCTCATATGAAGGTTTACTCTGGTGCTTATGAATAAATTAAACATTATTAAACAAGCAGCACTTTGAGCACTTTGACTTTACATGTCTTATTTTTGTGGTTAGAATAAAATCCTTAAATTAAACAAAGCCATCACCAAACCATCACAGGTTACTTCTGTAGCTATCATACTATTTCCATACCTGATATGGAATTTTTAACTGTGGCATTTAGTAATATATATAATTTTTTAAATCAGCACTTTCAGTATTCATTTGTTCATCTTTGGCAAGTTTACTTTTAAATTATTCCTAAATGCCATAGTAAAAAATCTCCATATCGGGTATGGACATAGTATGATAGCTACTGAAGTGACATGCAATGGTTTGGTGATGGCCTTATCTAATTTGGAGATTTTATCCTATGTCAAACATGAGGAAAATGAACAAATGAATGCTGAAAAAGCTGATTTCAGTTATAAATTACTCTTGAATGCCACAGTAAAAAATCTCCATATTGGGTGTGGACATAGTATGACAGTTACTGAACAGACCTGCCATGCTTTGGTGATGGCCTTATTCAATTTGGGGATTTTATCCTATGTCAAACATGAGGAAGATGAACAAGTGCATGCTGAAAAAGCTGATTTCAGTTATAAATTACTCCTAAATGTCACAGTAAAAAATCTCCATATTGGTTATGGACATAGTATGATAGCTACTGAACAGACCTGCAGTGGTTTGGTGATGGCCTTATCTAATTTGGGGATTTTATTCTATGTCAAGCTTGCCAAAGATGAACAAATGAATGCTGAAATATATATTCCTAAATGCCACAGTAAAAAAAATCCATATCAGTTATGGAAATAGTAACCTGTGATGGTTTGGTGATGGCTTTGTTTAATTTAAGGACTTTATTCTAACCACAAAAATAAGACATGGAAACAGAAAAAGACTCAAAGTGCTGCTTTCATGTTTAATTTGGGACACACTCGTGCCTCGAGCGTGTCTGTACTGCTTTAACCGCTAATTTTAACTTCTAGTGATTTTAACTTAACTTCTAGT